>OY992511.1:12212848-12407379 GCA_963921215.1 Scoparia ambigualis | reverse complement strand
AACTTACATAACTTGTTAACTATACAGGGTCTAACAAAATCAATAAGCGAACGTTAAAGTTAAAGTTAATCCATACATCATTCTGAATACAATGACAAAAAATGGGCTCCAGTTTTATAGTGATTTTTCAAAGTTAAATTTTGTAACAAACTAAATCAATTAAAATAATGCACATCATGAAACATGCTGTATGTTTACTAACACGCACGCAAGCGTCAATAAAAAGATAGCTCAGTGTGCTCCGAGTTTAGTGTGCATGTTCTGCTATCTTTGTGTACGTGTAGTACAGCTGTACGGGTTTGGAAAGGGTGTATTATTTGGTGAATTATGATAATGTTTTGTTGATTATCTCGGTAAAGAGCCTGTAGTTTTTTTTACCAAATTTGGTGAGCATGCTCAGTGTGATGTATAGATGCTCCCCTTAAAGGTTCGCTTATTGATATAGTTAGACCCTATATTTCTTGTTCCAGTTCTACTGCTAGTTAGGGATGGGCAATATCAAAATGTTGTCTTATATAATTATTATGCTGCCAACTCCGAGTGGTACATAACAAGCTAGAAAGTTATTACCACGCCCATTTCCCTGCACCCGGTCGCGCTTCCGTCCTGCCGGCGCTGATATTAATCCGGGAATTAGAATTTGCAACGAACAGCCTGCGGACAGCGGACTTGTTTTGTAACGTATTTTAATTAACTAAACAATTTAAACATAAATACATATATATTTACGACTATTATCCATCAAAGGTTGGTTTAACAGATATTATCTTTGTCAAGTCGGGATTTTGAAAGTTTTTGAGTGAAAAAAACTAGATTCTTTCGTCGAAATCGGGACATAGCAACAAAAACCGTGTACCTTTATTTAGAAGTTTTTAAATATTTATCTTTTTTTTTGAGTTTTTAATTACGTTAGTAGTGTAATATTGGGCATTCTAGATCACTTTTCACTCCATTGATCTCACTGACGTTCGATCAATGTCGTTAAAAGTGATCTAGAATGTCCCAATATTACTTTTGAAAATCACTGCCACTCGCTCAGTCAACGTCAAAAAGTGATTTAGAATGTCCAATCGACTTCTCGTGTTTTAGAATGTCTAATCGACTTCTCGTGATCTAGACTAATATTACTTTTGAAAATCACTGCCACTCGCTCAGTCAACGTCAAAAAGTTATCTAGAATGTCCAATCGACTTCTCGTGTTTTAGAATGTCTAATCGACTTCTCGTGATCTAGAATCCCATACAACGACTGCGATCTACTTTACACATTTTCAAGGTCTTTCGTTCATAGGATGCAGGAGCTTTTGACAATATGGAATTACAGCACAACTATAAATGAATGTGACTTAGTGAACTCTCAGTACGGAATAAGTGTTGTTTAGACGTAAGCGCCTACACGATTAAAATAGCAATATACCATTAACAGCTACGCTCCTCAGTCTTTCCGAAGGCGCTTGGTCAATTTATTCTATATTGTTTATAATGCCATTTTGTAATATAGTTTCGATTCATCATTGAGATCACATTATTAAACTTAAGTATCCGTCATATACGGTTTTTATTTGCCACCACGCTCCAAGGTGTATCATATAGTTGCATTTGTCAAATTTTATTCCTGACCCATAAGAAAACACTTGTGTATTTTAATCGAATTCATATTTCAATTTCTGTATACAACGACTTCGATCTACTAAACACATTTTCAAGGATTTCGTCTACTGAATGCGAAGGTTTTTGACAATATGGAATAACAGCACAACTTAAACTGGATGGGGCTTCCTGGTCTCCCAGGACTGGATCCCCGAATAAGTTAGTGCTATGAATAACATTTATCAAAGTAGTACCTCGACCCATAGGAAAACACTTGTGTATTTTGATCAGAATCCAGTATGTAATAGTTTAATTTCTGTATACAACGACTTCGATCTACTTAACACATTTTCAAGGATTTCGTCTAATGAATGCGAAGGTTTTTAACAATATGGAATTACAGCACAACTTAAGCTGGATGGGGCTTCCTGGTCTCCCAGGACTGGATCCCCGAATAAGTTGAACTATGAATAACATTTGCTAAAGTTGAACCTCGACCCATAGGAAAACACTTGTGTTTTTAAACCAAACTTCATTTCAGTATACGGTGACTCCGATCTACTCTACACATTTTCAAGGTTTTCAACAATTGGAAGAAAAGGTTTTATGCCGAAACACCTCAACCTCGATCCAAGGAAAACACTTGTGTATTTTGATTAGAATCAGTTGCCAATTGTCATTGTCGACTCTGATCTACTCAACACATTTTCAAGGTTCTCATAAAAAAAACACTTGTATTTTTTGATCTAAGTCAATGCAGACAACTGTGCAGGGAATTGTTAGTTACCTTATTTATATCAATCCCGCAAACAACAACGTATGCAATCACTACACACACACACAAACACACACACATACATTAACTACGAGTTCGACTTTGAAACTTCCCGTTTCAATGCTAACGAAAACAATTTTAATACGGGTTATTCCCAAGCGCCATCAAAAATTTGTTTGGAAAATATAAGAAATCCATACATCAATTCCTATACTCCTCCAAAGACCAAATATTATAAAAGATATTATCGAATCAGAAATGAGGAGATCCGTAGACGAACTAAGGCAGCCGATATAGCCCGAAGAATTGCTAAACATAAGTGGCAGTGGGCAGGGCATATCGCTCGAAGAACCGACGGCCGTTGGGGCAGATCGGAGTGGCAACCGCGCACCGGAAGACGCAGTGTGGGCAGGCCTCCAACAAGGTGGTCCGACGATCTGGTGAAGATTGCAGGTAGCAGCTGGATGCGTGCGGCGCAGGACCGGACGTGGTGGGGATCCTTGGGGGAGGTCTTTGTCCAGCAGTGAACGTCTTTTGGATGATGATGATGATGATGACCATTTTTTATCACGGAGGAGCATGAAAATTAATATATTTGTATTTTTTCTGGGGAGGACTTTGGGCCATTTTGTTGTGGGAGAATGGGAATAACCTTTAACATAAACACAATTAGAAAGATAAAGCTAAGTCTATACTGTTTTAATTGACAAACGCATTAAACATACATTTTCATAATACATACAAACACAAACATCACGGCGTATTCCCACAAGTGGGATAGACAGAGCAACAAGTAACAATTAATTACGTCATGCTGAAGTCACGTTTAGCAACAAGTGATCAGATAGGATTTTCATAACAGTACCTTTCAAATTATGGTTTAACTTATAAAGCAAATGTCGATTTGAATACGTACCCACTAAATATGGTTAGATTTAATTATTGTGGGAATAATATGAGTACATAAACACCGAAGTTATAAAAATAGACTGCCTCACGGTAATCGAACCCGCGTCTCTCGATATCCGAGCGGCTAACTTGTAACATACCGAGACATTTGTTTAATTTAGTACGTACATCAAAATGTTTAACTTTTACCGTCTCATTAATAAAAATGGCCAAATGTTACACCTCGGTTTAAAGTGACGCTGTCTCGTTTTTGTTAAAGAAGACAGATAGAGACAGCGTCAATTTAATCCTAAGTGTAACTTTAATCAACGTTTATTAATGACAGGGTTAGAGTGTGAGGAACTCGATGAGGTACCTAGTGGTGAACTCGATCTGTGATTGTGGTGGTTATGAAACTCTCGTTAAGACGATCATGAGATGAAATGTAATAGTAAATTTCATGCTTAGTGAAAACAGTCCTAATGTTGCACATCCGGACAATCGTCGTCAGCGCTTTATCGAAAGGTTAGCAATTACACAGGAAATGTAAAATACTTTCGCTGCAAGTTTTCGCACTAATCGATAAAATAAATATTTTGCTTAAAATTTAAAAAAACAGAGGTTACAAACATTGCTTCAATTTTGTAATTACTTCCTTTCTTGCTACTAAAAACACATATTTATTTATAACATTGTAATACTTATTTAATTACTTTTGCTTAAACGTACACTCGTTAAAATATAACAGCTAATGTAGTGGTTAGGTAGGTACTTGACTATAACGCGAAAAAGGCTCAGGCTAATGGTTTGATGAATGCAAGCATTTATGTGTACATCGTATAGGTAACGGTTTGTAGTACAGAAGGTTACGCTACCGATTAAGCTTGCTTTACTTAGATAATGTATGTGTTTATAATAAGCCCAATATGTACCTATTTGGTTTGTAATAAAAGCAATAATAATAAAAAAAAAATTTGGAATTAACAGTTTTTACATACGGTGTTATTCTTGAAAGTAAAAACTAGCACTAATAGTTTAATTGTATACAAGCAAAAAAAAAAAAAAAAGTTGATCACTCCTGCTTAGTAAAATTGCTGTTAAACACTTTTCTCCAATAAATACCCGAAAAATGGTAGTTGTCGTATCAGTGCTTCCTAAGTCAGATCGACCACTAGTACGCCTAAGCTACGCCTAAGTTATTAATATTTAGTGCTTCGGTACTCTGACATCGCTACGAGAATCATCCAGAAGATATACACCGAAACAATGTTCGTAAGTTTTAAATATTTTTATTTTTCTATTAGCAATGTTGTGTTTGCTCGACTTCGTATATGTTTTGTAAGGTATGTCAACGGTTGATCCCTTCTGCATCTGCAACCGTTAGCACCGCCAAACCGCTGTGGGTGTGCGTGGTGGGCTATGGTCCGTTCTCTCTATGTCATCATCATCATCATCATCAGCCTATAAACGTCCCACTGCTGGGCAGAGACCTCCCACGTGAATAATAGCACGGGGATATTAAGCCATAACCCACCACGCTGGTCCAATGCGGGTCGGTGGGTTTTAACGACTGTCATCTTACGACAACATCCGGGACCAACGGCTTAACATGCCTTCCGAAGCACGGATCTCTCTCTATGTGTAAAGAAGTTATTAAAGAAGGTCTGTAGAGGAGCAGTGACCTAGACCAGCAAATGTTATTATTTAATCGTACTAGTATTTACTGTCATATGTTAAATGTTAATGTCACTAATATTTATTGTTATTTTAGGTCTGAAAGCAAGCAAGTTAAACGCTCTGCCAAGAAAAGCTGTGTGTTAGCCAATTCATTTGACTCGGACAACGAAAGCATAAGGTAATTTGCGTTGATTACTTTTAAAACCTGTTAATATATTTTATGTTATTTCGTATATCGTCAATATTAATAATTAGTTTTTAATTACATTTCTTATCTTTCTAGCTCTAAGAAGAAATGCCTGTACTCGTCGTCGGTGCCTAAGACTTCAACAACGATTGTGAAAAAACAAGAAGGGTCTAGCTCCGCTTTAGACTGGTTAAATGATTCAGAGTCAGATAACGAAGTTTCGCCGCCTCCACGCAAGACAGACCAGACCTTCGACAGTGTACTAACGCGACGAGTACCAGGCGGGGTAACGCGTCGGACTGCGAAGCTCGACGGTGAACTGGTGGCGGAGCTGCGTCTCTACGACGCTGAGGAGGTGCGTAGCCTCACCGGTCTTGAAAGGTGTGAAAAGGCAATAATTTGGGTTCGACTACAAGGCGAAGCTGAGTCTCCTGAATTGTTGACTATAAAAAAATTCATAAAATTAGCCAAATCAAAATTTACTGAAGAGGGGATATTCTTTAGTGATAAAAAGAAAAAATAGTCACAGTCAGCTAGGTACTACATATTAACTAGTTACACTCTCTTCGGTAAATTTTGACTTAACTGGTTTTACTTATATATTATATGTGTGTTAGGTTTTATACATTTTACTTAAAAACTACTTTAACCTCTTGTAATTTTTTAACACAGTGAAAACAAAATCATAATGGTTAAGACTATATTCTGTTCAACTTGCAACTTATCCGTTAAAAATAATGCTTTCTCTGCTCATTTAAAAAGTATTTTACACAAAAATAATAGTTCTGTAATTGAGAGCGAGGGTATCGAACAAGTGCATAGCGCTCTTCGCGGTCGCATAGCGTCGTACCGTGTTCAATGCGAGGACGTTGAAGAACGTATGCATGTGTTTGCTCCTGCAGATTTTTTATCGCAATTGCGCCTCCGCGTGAAACTTTTACTCTCAGCCCGAATTGAGGCTTATACAAACCTTAAAGTAAATTTCGAATTGTTTTCTGAATTTTTTCTGCATAAGGATGACTCGATTTCAACGAAATCTTTTGCTACTGAAAACATTATCTTACATAAAAGTTATAATTTTGATGCTATGTATACAAACATTAGCCATAAAATTTGTAAAAAAGTTGAAGAATTTGAGGAAAGAGATAGTGGTTGGGCTTACTTACGAAGCTTGTATCTAGAAGTAAATATAAACAAATATAACCCGTTGAGAGCCTCAGGTTACTTAGATTTACCTAACGCTATAAAAAACAAACGTGCATGTATCAACATTAAAAATTCGGATGATTACTGCTTTTTATGGTGTGTCATGGCATCACTTTTTCCTGCAAAAAATAACGCAAATCGAACCACCGCATATCCGCATTTTGAAAGTGTACTTAAAGTTAAAAATATGACATTTCCAGTAGGGTTCACAGATATAAGAATTTTTGAAAAGAATAATCCCAACATAAGTATTAATGTTTATGGCCTTAAAAATAGCAGTAAGGTTGTTGGACCTCTGTACAAATGCGAATTACGTAAAAGACATCACGTCAACATGCTTTTTCTCGAAAATGGAAAACGTACGCATTACTGTCTAATTAAAGATTTAGCTAAATTACTTCGCAAGCAGTTAACTAAACATCATTCCAAAATATTTTTATGTGAGGATTGTATGATATTTTTTGATAACAATCTTAAACTCGAAGCCCACGTTTGCAGTGGTGTAGCAACAATTTTACCTAATCAAGGAACTCGAATACAATTTGAACATTATGAACGCATGCAAGACATGCCTTTCGTTTTATACGCAGACTTTGAATCTTTGTTAGAGCCAGTTGAACCAAATTCTGAAACAAGTTGCACAACGATTACGCAAAAGCATGTACCAGCTGCATTTGCTTACTACGTTGTATGCTCCTACGACAGCTCCCTTAATAAATATGTGTCTTATCGAGGACCTGACTGTGTGAATAAATTTTTTGATAACCTTCTATCTGATATAACTGTAATTTATAATATTTTGCATTCATCGATCCCTATGTTCTTAACAGATAAAGATAGAACCAATTTTGCTCAAGCTAAAAACTGTTATCTTTGTAACAAAATATTATTTGACGACAAAGTAAAAGATCACTGTCATCTTACTGGACGATATCGTGGTGCAGCTCATTCTTATTGTAATATAAAATATTGTTTGCCTAAGTTCGTTCCCATATTTTTTCATAATTTAGCTGGTTACGACAGTCATCTTTTCATACGACAGTTAGGAGAATTATCAGGTAGGATACAAGTGATTGCAAAAAATAAAGAAAATTACATATCGTTTACCAAATTTTTTCAAATTAGTAACGAAGCTATCATACCTGTTCGTTTTGTCGATTCTTTTAAATTTTTAGGCACAAGCCTAGAGAAGCTAGTTGCAAATTTAAATACAATTGATTTTAAACATCTATCTTTTTTTTTTCCTTCTCAGGAACATTTTAATTTACTTAGACGTAAAGGGGTTTATCCTTACGAATACGTCACTACTTGGAGTTCTTATGATGAAGAAGAAATACCTCCTTATAAATGCTTTTTTAGTAAATTGCACAATTGCAACGTATCAATAGTAGATTATGAACACGCAAAAAGAGTATGGCAAACCTTTGAATTACGGAGCCTTGGAGAATACACTGATTTATATCTTAAGTCAGATGTACTCTTACTAGCGGACGTCTTCGAAAGTTTTCGAAAAACGTGTAAGACGAATTATAAACTGGATCCTTCTTTTTACTTAACAGCACCTAGTCTAAGTTTTGACGCTATGCTATTAAAAACAGATGTTAAATTAGAATTAATAAATGATTTGGAAATAATAAGAATGATACAAAAAGGCATACGCGGTGGTATATGTTTATGTTCTACAAGATATTCGAAAGCCAATAACAAGTACTTACAAACTTATGACCCCGCAAAAAGTGATAACTTCCTTGTTTATATTGATTGTAATAATCTTTATGGTTATGCTATGTGCGCTTATTTACCTCATTCAAATTTTAAGTTATTAAGTGAACTAGAAATTTCAAAAATTGATTTTCATAATATACCCATTGACGGGGACATTGGCTATATACTCGAAGTAGACTTAGAATACCCTTTCCATTTGCATAATTATCATAACGATTTTCCATTCTGTGCTCAAAAATTTGCTCCTCCAGGATCTAAAACTTCGAAATTGATACCAAACTTATACGATAAGTTTTTTTATGTCATTCATTTTTCCCATCTGAAAACATGTCTAAAACATGGTTTATTGCTAAAAAAAATACATAGAGTAATTCAATTCAATCAGAGTCCATACTTAAAACAGTACATTGATATGAACACTGAGTTACGAAAAAAGGCCAAATCTATATTTGAACAAGATTTCTTCAAACTTTTAAATAATAGTATATTTGGTAAAACACTAGAAGACACCGAGAAAAGGGTCAGCGTGAAGTTGGTTAATAAGTGGAATGATGAAAAGAATATAACAAAGAAAAGTTTCGGTGCTGAGCAACTAATAGCTCGACCAAATTTCCATAGTGCTACTATTTTTACAGAAAATTTTATAGCTGTTCAAATGAAACCCGAGACAATTACTTTAGACAAACCCATATATATTGGCTTTTCTGTATTAGAAATATCCAAAAGTCATATGTTTGATTTTCATTACTCTATTATGAAACCTTTTTATCGGGAAAAATTAAAGCTTTGTTATACGGATACTGACAGTTTTCTTTATTCAATAGAAAGCAAAGATTTTTATACAGATTTAAAGTTGAATTTCCTTAGATATTTTGATACTAGTAATTATCCATTAAATAACTGATACGGTATACCTGGTCTTAACAAAAAAGTACCAGGTCTTTTCAAAGATGAACTAGGTGGAAATTTAATTTCTGAATTTGTTGGTTTACGATCAAAATTATACTGTATAAAAACAGTACAAGAGGAGTTAAAAAGGGCTAAAGGTATACAGAAACAGGTTTTGAAAAACGTACATTTCGAAGATTACAATAACGTATTAAACAAAAATACTTTTTTAAGAAAGAAAAACATAATTTTTAAATCCTTAAAGCATGAAATATTTACCCAAGAACAGAACAAGATAGCTTTGTCAGGTAATGATGACAAACGCGTAATATTAAAAAATAAAATATCTACTATGTCTTGGGGCCACTGGGATTATATATTTTAGCAATTATTTTTTTCACTGTGTTTTTAAATTCTATTATTTAGATATATGACTATGATTTAGATATATTATATTAGAGTTATATTATACTTAAGGCTTGAGAAATAAAAAAATGTATTATTATTTATTACCATTACTAAGATTCATTGGTTGAATTTAAAATAATATTAACTTTTTATAAACTATTGTAACCAGTTTTTCAATATACTTAAGTAGGTACATATAATGAATATTTTGATTTATAAAAATTGTTAAAAAATATGTAAGTTGTTGCTTTTGCTCAGATTCATTTATTGTTTGAATAGGAAATCTAACTTAGATTATGAAATGTAATGTAAAATTTACTCTACCCAGCTGTATTAATATACCTAATAAAATATAAAAGTAACTGACTAACTTGCATTTTTATTTAATTTATTATATATCTTTGTATAATAAAACATTGACGGTAAATAAGTAAGAAAATTCTAACGCAAACAAGTTTGAACAAGTCAAATTCAGAGTAGGTTGTACTCTTCTGATTATAAGGTAATATGAAACCTAATTAATACAAATCAGGTCACGTTATTGGCAAGTTAATCATTCTTTAATAATATCAATTCTTTCTTTTTATTTTGCTGAAATGTCCATTAATTACATGTTTTACTACCTATATTGTCTTGCTGTGTCATCATGTACATTAATATAAATGGGTTTCAAATTAGTTTCAATTTCAATTATTAAAGTGAAGGCGTCAGTAGTCCAGCTAGATAATATCAACATGGTAAGTTTAAATAATTTTGTATGATTATAAATTAATTTTATTTGTGTTGTAATTGTGTCGTTATTTGGTGAAAAGTGGGCTATGGTAAAGGACTGCTTTTGCTGTCCTCCTTGCGTAGTCGCTGACTAACCCTTCGGGGATAATAGTCGTGGTTTTATGTATGTAATAAACTATTTTATTTTATGTTTTAGAATACTCAAGAGAACCTGGTGTCGCTCAGCATCAACAAGGAGTTCGTACAACCGTCATCTCCCACTTTTGAACAGAACGCTCAAGATATGCTCGAGGGATTTACAGAGGAGTATCCGAATTGGAGAGCAGATGAACGGCGAGGCGATTCCCCGCTGTATAACAAGGTGGTGAATAATATCACCAAGAAGAGACTTCGAAAAAGAAGAAGTTATCTGAAGCATTCTCATTCTTACGTGATGAAAAGTACGCCGATTCAAGGTCGTCGATTAATTAAGATTGAAGTGGTGGACTTCGAAACAAATCAT
The DNA here is from genome assembly GCA_963921215.1 of Scoparia ambigualis. Lineage (NCBI taxonomy): Eukaryota > Metazoa > Arthropoda > Insecta > Lepidoptera > Crambidae > Scoparia > Scoparia ambigualis. The sequence continues at coordinate 12,396,802 of OY992511.1, read as the reverse complement.
ACTGATCCATTATTATCTGCGCAGTATGTGGTAACAGAGCATATTGACCCCATAATGGATCAAACAGAGGCTATCATTAGCAATATATCAAAAAAAGTTTGTGGATATAGTTATAGTTTTTAAGAAATTCTAAAATAAATATTATTGAATTGAATACTAAGATCGTTTCATTCACCCTTTTTACTTTTAGTAATTAAACAAAAAGATATTTATACACATTTGATTTATTGAGGAAAATACTTTATTACATTAATAACTCAATTAACATTTAAAGTGTACCACTTTTTTAGACACAGAACATTTTTTAAAGCACACATTTTTTTATGGTACTCACAATTAAATTTATTTACATCTACATGGTAATCACTATATAATTTTAAAAAGTTAGGACAACCTATTTCTTCCAACTCCATTATTTCACAATCTTGACATAGCTCGCGAACCCATATTCCTTTTTCCAATCCCTTTACTAATACCTTCTTACTGCTTAAATACGGAACTATTATTCGTCTAAATTCACGGTAATCAATGAATCCCTGACTCCATTTGAGCCCGCGATTCCTTTCTAACCACCGGATTTGCTTCTTTTCTTCATCTGTTAGGTTTTTAAAAGCATATGGTGGCTTAATTAAGAACGTCTGCGTATGGTTTTTAGTTGCTATTGATAACTCTTTTACAATAAAATTATTTTTCAAATCCTTAAATCCTTGCACATCCACTATAATAGTATCGTTATTCATGATAGCTTTTTCACAATGTTACTCAGTGGTTTATATTCAAATATGCAATCGTTCAGTATAAGGCAGTATGCAGCGGTCTGATCAGGTATCTCTTGATCTGTTTCGATTTCTACTCTTACGTCGATTGATCCCTTCAGCATTTCTTGTTGGCGAGAACAGTCAACAACGAATAAAGGAGCAATATCTTTAAACTCTTTTAAACTCGACAACGGTTCTGATCGACGTCCGTGATAATACTGCTGAAACCTTGCATACTGTTCGTATATTAATAAAAACTTGTTGTCAGAGAAATTTATGTTAAGTCCTTCGTAGGGGTAATATGATGAATTTAAAAACACTCTTACGTCACGAACATTGCAATGGTCGAACTCAGCCATTGACATTTGAGCATTATGTTTTCGGTTTGTTTGTAAGGCAATAATAACAAATCGAGGTTTCTCTGTTTGCGATGAAGTTTTAATAGCCCAAGTATGCTTACGTGTCTTGGGTAGTAACGGATATTCATACAAGTCCCAGTTACGAAACGCTAGTGTAATGGCTCGATCTTTTTCTAAATGCTTTAATAAATTAATTCTCTCTCGATCTGACACTTTAATATGTGGAACACGCCAAACGATTTTATTTATTGTTATATTTTCCACTATTTGCTCTTTACTCAATTTTATTGCATTGACATTTGTGTTGCTCCTCAACAGTACTAACTCATGTTTACAGTTAATTAAAACTTTTTCATAATCTTCTGCAAATCCTAATATTTTATTTAATGGTATGGAGACAGAGAAAACTCCGTTTGTAACATTGGTTATTCCTGCAGGAGACCAACCCCAAACTTTTGCACTTTTGGATTCATTTTCATTCAAAGACAAATAAGACTTCATTGTCGTTGTGATACCTGCATTTTTTATTTTATCTATTTCTATTCCATTTAACTCATATCGAATATCTTGGAATAGAAATAACGCAGGATTGTTTACAAAATGCACACTTGTTACCTTTTCTTTAGTGGTACTGTTATATACATCAGCTTTACCTTCAATATACAAAGTGCTGCGTGACGGCAACACATACAAATCTTGCTGATTGATTGGTATTCTTATTTCATCATTATTGTTGAAACTTGTTACATACGGCTTATACGAATGATATTCAAAACTCTCGATACTGTTATCGTATGACGTTGGCTGAGATATATTTAATATGTTCATTTTAACAAGCCTACTAGCTTTAGAAATTCTTTATTATTTTTAGTAACCTTCTTTTTTAAGTCAAACGGTGTTCTTTTACTTATTGCTCTTTTGGAACTGACTTGAACACCTGATGAGGTAGGGTTTTTATTAAAATTAATCATTTTTTTCTAAAATGTAAATAAAGTTGTACGTCTTCTCCACGTAAATTAATCTGTCTATTATCAGCGTCTAACAACCTAATATTAATTGCACTAATTGAACTTTGATTGACTGGAAAATAGATTAAGTTTTTAGGAATTTCAATAATTCTATAACCGGGTGGTACATTAGGCACAAACTCATAAATAATATGGCTTGCTTTCCCATTCACGAATGATCCGCTAACTACGTCACATTCGATGCGTACGATGGTTGTTGCTAAAATACTGACTGGGTACTGAGACTCACAACTTATATTTGCCTTAATTGTGTCGTTAGCAAAACCTAAAATTCTACCAATGGAATTATTTTTCTCGAAATGAACATCTTCTGAACAAAATATTTTGGTTTTGAGAGTATTATTATTACAAGTCAATTTTAATGCAGTGTTCTTAATGTTGCTTTTTAAAAATTCGCAAATATCTTGAAGTTCATATGATCCTTCAGGAATTTCGATGAACTCATTGATACCGTAATAAAACTTATTGTTCCTTTCGTCTATATTAGGAATAGAATTAAAAGTAGAAAAGTATATAAGTCCGCACTCATATTGCCCACGTAATTCTAAAGTTGGTGAATAGTTAGTTATTAATGAGGCTCCTTGCCCAGTTATGGATACAGTGAAAGACATTTTTATACTGTCAAGTTATTTTAATTGTAACCTATATAAATGATTTTTCCAATACTTTCTTAAAAATAATAAACAAAGATGACCACAGTTTACAGTACCGAAAGATTGATACTGTTTGTAATTATAATTTATGTGCCTATCTTTCAAATATTTTATTAATTCTAATGGAGGTTTTAAGTTACCAAAACTGTTAAAATATTCACAGTAATTATTTTCTTTTACATAGGCTACCCAATGAGTTCCAGGATTTGAAGAACTATCTAAATTAAGAATAGCACACTCAATTTTTCTTGGTTTTGAGGGTAACGTATCTCTCATAAAAACGCCACGAAAATATGGAATATCAACTGAGTGCTTTAATATATCTAAATTAGTAAGTGCTCGTTTGGGTAACCGTTTAATTAGTTTTTTGGAGGTTGCAAGTACAAGCCCGCTCCTTTTTTGTGAGACTTCAAATACAACCCTTTTCCAAGTGCAACAGCTTCCATCATCTTGTTATGTCGTTCTGATTCTTGAAGATTTTTTTGAGCGACCTTGTAATCGTTAACAGCCTTTGTTATACCTGCAGCACCCCCAGCGAGTGAACCAAGAGCTGATAAACCAGCAAAGATTGGTATGAGGGGTAACAACCCACCAGTTTTCGGAACAGGAATGCAGCGTGGGAAGCGTATTCCTTTTATATTAGAAAACACTTTTTTTGCAGCTGCATGCGCATATTTTATAGCCGTGCGGTTATCATTACATTTTATTTTTTTCATTTGCTTTTGAATTTTTTTAACACCTTTCATGAATGACCGCACTCCTGCTCCGGCTTTAAGTTTTGCTTTCATTGCATTTTTTACTATCCATGATGCAATCTTTTCTCCTTTCCCAGCATCTTTCGATTTCAATCTTTTCTTTGCCATATTTAAAAGTTCTAAATCGGCGTTTTGTCTAACGTTCCAATCTTTATTATTGTAAGCAATATCGTGATACAAGCAAGCTTCATCCAATTTATTTATTCCTCGTTCACCTCTTAGTAAGCGTTTTTTAAGTTTTGTTCCTGGACCACAAAACTGATATCCAGGTAAGTGTAACTCGAACGGAATGTTATCTATTAAATTGTTGACAATGCCGCTTCCTTCCTTCATTGATGTTCGTAAAGTGACTGTACAACATAATCAGGCGATATTTATATTAAGTCATTAATAATTTTCTGTCAACCCAACTGTTTTCACCATCACTGAGACCCAACCATTTGACAAAGAGTTTGTTTCCTTTTTTCTTTAAAACTTTTTCAATAAGATATATATCGGGAAATTGGGTTCTTTGCAGTTCGTATCCGTAAAAAGATCCTAAAATGCTTTGCTTATGTTTGTCTTCTAAGTGGTATGTGACAGGATTTGTATGGTTAACTTTCACAACGTTGAAGATTTCTGTTGACCAGTTGGGAGTATAACCTTTGTAGAATTCACCTTTGTATTTACTAATCCGAACATGATCACCAACACGGTACTTATTTTTTTTCGTTATGTTATTATTTTGTGATTTGATGATGTTGTACTTTACAGTTGTCTGATTTCTTTTGTCAACATCAATAGGTTTAAATTTTGTTATACGATGAACAGTGTTATTATAGCTTTGTACCACGTTTTTCAAATTTTTATTTATCCACTGGTATTGACCGCATAAGCTAAATAGCTTATAAAGGTGACCTTTTAGCGTTCTAATTACTCTTTCAACAATTGCTGCTTTTTTCACAGAATAAGTGGAATAATGGTTAATGTCATATTTTTTCATCAACTCTTTAAAGTTTTCATTATAAAACTCTTTACCTAAATCTGTTTGCAAATTTTTTGGTTTCCGAGACGAATTCAATAATATATTTTCCATTGCGTTGGTGACATTAATTTTATCTTTACTCTTCAAAGGATTTGTCCAAACGTATTTCGATAAAGTGTCAATAACTACTAAAACATATTTATATCCTTTATTAAATTGTGAATACTTTTGAAAATCCATAAGGTCAGCTTGCCATGAATCATCTACTCCTTTTATAATTGTACATCGGCGAGGAAAATTTCTTCTCGCCGCTCTGTGAATTTCTTCTACTATATCTCTTTTACTCATTTTTGTTTGACTTTGCTTGAATCATACGGTCTATTTCTGTTTTTGAGTAAAACATAGTAGACAAGCGATTGGAAGTAGCTGATTCTAAGTTCTGGATGTAAATTTTTACACGACTATTAACTTTATTTATTTCATTCCTTAGATCTTGTACAGTTTTATCCAAATATGCCTTATTTACAGCTTCATCGTCCTTGTCTGGAGATGATAAACCTTTAAGTTTTGATGATTTTAAGTCGTATTCGCCCGTTTCGCACTTTTTTAACGTATCGTTTATGGTATCGATGTATTCAGATAACCTCAAACGTTTATGAATGTGATGACCGAATTTATCTATATTCATTATAATCTCGAAGCTTTGCTTACTGCGAGTATACTGCTTAATTTTCCCCGTGCTATTTGTTTATATTCCATATTTATGATGCCCGCTTCGCGCAGTTCTTCAATTATTGCAACGATTTCATTATCCAAACCCGTGTTACCAGCAGCTTTTGACGCAAGCAGTAATTTCAATCGTTCTATTAATTCATTTGGATCATCCCAATAAACTAAATCTGTATTTGTTTTAACTTTTTTTAAAAGATTGATACCTTTTCCCTGTGGAGGACTCTCAGTACTAGTAGGTTGTTTAGAGAATTTAAATAATGGTTTTATAATACTCATGTATTTAAACCCTTTATTGCTGTTTATTGGTTTGGCAGGATCAAAGTTACGTCTGTGTGCATTAGTATTGATAAGTAGTAGCTTGTAGTTTTCAAGGTCGTCATCTGTAATAACATCTAGATTTGGTACCTTTTTATATAATAGTTCTTTTAAGCCAAGAGTCTTTTCAAAAGTAATGTTTCCAACTTTAAGAATTCTACCGTCATCATGAACGCGAGTGTTTCCAAGCTCAAGTTTCCCTCGCTCATTTCTAATTCCAAAAGGTATGGCATTAAATACTTCAGATGACGTAGACCACGAGGAAGACTCATCTTGATTTATAATGTTTGGTGATGATTGGAGGGACTTAAAAGAACCTTTACTTACATCATGGTTCTTAAAAGGTGACGTAGTTAGGATTTTGTCTGATTTTTGTGGTGTGTCTTGATATTCCTCTTCATCTACACTATTAGAATCAATATATTCTTCACAAGAAGAATACGACTTCTCGCTTTCATTTTTCCTGTTTTTTTTTGATATGGGATCATAAAGCTTTACTTCCTGTAAGTTCTTTTCATCATTTCTATTCGCTAAAATGTTAAGAGGGTCAACAATAGGTTTAAATATTGTTTCCAGGGTAACATTGTTAGAATTTTTAGCATCCTTTATTAAGTCTACCTTCCTTTTAACAGCTGATGCTGATTTTACAATTTGTTCTTTTAAATCTCTTTCCATTTCAATAAATAGGTTTCCTTTCAGCTTTAAGTCACAAATGAAAGTGATTTTATGGCATAATTACAACTGCTTTTGTACATTAATCTAATTCTATAAACGTATCAAATGTCTTCCTATAACATCCTTTGTTTCGTTCACAATCCTTATTTATTACAAGATAATTGAATGGTTTCTTCCAAACAGTTGAGCACATTTCTCGAAATTGTGACCAAGTCATGTCCGACCCTACGTGTTCATCATATACGTGTTTCAAATTTACATCGTCCTGCTTAAATAATATAATTAGGTTAGAATTGTCCCTAATAAGTTGTTTTGGTACTTTTGTATAAGTTTGATTAATATAAAAACAATCGATATTTTTATGACGTCCCATAGCAAAATAATCTCGGATGTGGTTTTGGTTTTCACAAGCAACATCATCAAATATAATAATCGAGTCAGACAAAGCATCATGTGGACTCAAAACTTCGGTGTTGTCATTATATTTATGATACGATGTACCTGCAACCATATTTAATACTTTTTCTAAAAATATGTATTTAGGTTGATACAAAGATTTTGAATAAACATAAAGGTTGCGGAACCGTGGACCATCTGTATGTAGTAATAAACTAATTACTAAGTTTGTCTTTCCACAATTCGAAGGGCCGCAAACAATACAACGGATACTGTTCGGCAATAAGTTGCCATGACGTTTTAACTCATTTGATGATGGTGGGCAAATGCATTTTAATTTTAATGACTGTTTTTGTTTAACAAATCTCATAGCAGCTGTTTTCTTATTGACCACAGTGTTTCGGGAGTTTCAATAAAATGACTTTGAAGCATAGCGCTTAAACATATATACGAGCGAATGGCAGTGATTTTCAAAAGTAATATTGGGACATTCTAGATCACTTTTTAACGACATTGATCGAACGTCAGTGAGATCAATGGAGTGAAAAGTGATCTAGAATGCCCAATATTACACTACTGCGGTACTAATTAACTTCGGTGTTACACTTTTTTAATAACCAATCGAGAGACCTCGCGAAAGTAATGTGGTCAAAACAAAACATACTCATAACGACGTGTAACATTGTTTCAGAGAGTAACTAAACTCAACAATTGCAAACTTAATAAAAACAATTCGAAGTGTCAGATAACCCGATGAAAAAACAAACGCGGAATTTTCTCAATGAACCAGAAACAAATTGTAATCCCATTTTAACAATGATGTTTTTTTTCTATTTTTCTTTCCAGACTTATTTTTGAAAACAATGATTGAACATAAACACAACAACGATTCATGTGAACTTGAAACAATAATATAACTACACACGAACGTTTAACCGAAAACGTTGAACAAACGGTAACTTGAGAACTTTAACAAACAACACCGATCATTAAGGCAATGTTGATTTTTGAAATGACACTAGGTACTACGTTAATTTTAATATTTATCCCTAATATATTACAAGAATAAATTAAATGATTTGGTAGAGACACACCTTCACAACTTAAGAAGTAACCTATTCTAAACTAGAACGTAGTTCACACAAGGCTCTAAATCTAATCGTACGCTCGCCGATGCACACAACTAGTGATGGGTCGCGAGAAAATTCTCCAAGTGAGAATATTCTCCAATCGGAAATATTCTAGAATTTTCCTTATAATTGAGAATATTCTCAGAACAAGGAGAATTTAAGAGAATTTAAAATTGGATAAAGATTTTCTTATTTTTAGGAAAAAATATGTATTCTTTTAGAGGTTTTGAACAACGATGGCAGTATTGTATAAAATAAGTAGGTATCTCAGTTTATTTAGCTAATAATGCTAATAATTATCACAGCAACATCGTTTTTGCCGACAACCTTGCGATTAAAAATTGATTTTATGTTTACACCGCAATATTTTTTATGTACCGCTTCTGTGGTCTAATGGCTAAGCCACCGGTTTCAGACCCAGAGGCAGGCCTCCGTCACTCCATATACTTGCGCGCTGTAATTACCCTACCGCCCGGCCGAGCGGTTTTGGGCCGTTTGCGGACCAAATTCAGTGCGGTTTTCGCAAGCAAGCGCACGCACGTTGTTCAATTTTAATTCGTTTTACGCATACCTACGATGCCGTCTGGTGCCTTATGTGCAGTAGATGGGTTTGTTGTGCAGTAGTAGTTTTTTATTTTACATACACACTGACCTCTATTTACTTTTGATGATGATTCCAGCACCAATTTGCAAAAAATATATATTTTACGAACGATACAATTTTAAACTAGCACGCACCTATAGTCAGAACATATTCACAGTTCTCAATAAAATAGACACAAATAGTTATTTATGTTAATTTAATTTTATCGAAGAGGCAGCCCTGCGATTGCTGTGGGATCGCGCGGTAAGTTAATATAATTTAAATATTAGTAGGCTATTATAGCAGTAGGTATTGGTAATTTTTTACTGAGTGAAGTATCTGTTAACTCTTCTTTAATCTTGCCAGAGGTCCCGGGTTCGATTCCCAGCGGGGGGTATATCTTTGTGAACTCGGTTTGGTTGGTGGTAAGGCTGTTAAATCCACCTGGCTAGCTACCACCATCTTATCTAAGTCTGTCGCCATAACAACGATGTTTATAGTATTGTTGTGTTCAGACAGTTTGAGATAAGATAGCCAGTACCTCAGTGGTTGAGGATTCCGGGTGAAGCGCGCTTCCACCTTCGGCCTTGCCATCACATACTATCAGGTCAGTTGAAGGCCAAGCGCTTACCCGATGTAGAATAATAAAATAAAAAAACAAACGTTTTGTTTAGTCGCACTAGTAGCGTAGCATGTCCGCGCCCCCTCCCCGCGCCCCGGCCGGCCAGCCACGCACCGCCACCCGCCATTTTGTTTACATCAGTTGCTTCCCTGCAGTCTACTGTTTTACGTATTTCAGATTACATGTTATTAAAATTTCTTGTCAGGATTAGTCTTTTTCATGTTGATTTTGAGGAATTTTAATTATTTAGAGTTGTTAAATCTTGAGATCTCTATTAAAGCTGATAGTTTGAAAATAGTGATGTGTCTATTTAATCGCTAAAATGATATATTAAACTTTGCAGGAAATTTAAAAAGAACTTACGAGAATTTTCTTCGCAATATATTCGCGAGAATATTCTCGCTTAGAAGAATTTAACCTTAGGAAAGACAATAACTTAAATTTTTCATGTGAAATATTTATAAATAAAGCAGAAATACAATCGCAGTCCCATTAATTTAAATAGATTATTGAGATAGCCATCCAATTTATAAATTCTCTTAAATTCTCTTCCAAAAGAATATTCTCGAGAACTTAACAGCAAAGTTCTCACTGAAAGAATAATCTCGGGAATTTCCCATCACTATACACAACACCGCCTGCACTCGCCACGGTGACGGCCCAACGACGAATTACCGATGTGGCACAAACTGTGACGTATGCGCACGAGACAAATATCTGTAATATCTATAATATACTATGCTATTAAATCATGGGCCCTGCAATAGATCAATATTAAATTAACATTACATCACATACTGCAATAACATAGACATAGAGCATAACCTTCGCCCAGCTTTGATGAGCAACATCTATTGAAAATATTAGATAATCGTCAACAATGACTGGCGAATAACAGAGTCGATAGTTCTACGATTGTGTTACTCACAAACTTATCAGCAAACGTGCGCGTCGGTTTTGCATTTGGCCGCATCAAAATGTTTCTCGTAACTCTCGTGTGTATTAATTTAGTTATATATTTTTTGTGCTACGTCTACAGTAAACTTACAAGCGGTATTAATAAGTGCAGCAGACATCTTGTCGGAAAAGTTGTTATAGTTACTGGTGCAAACGCCGGAATAGGTTATGAAACAGCAAAAGATTTGGCCGAAAGAGGTGCCAAAGTCATATTAGGATGCAGGAGTATTGAACGAGGCACTGCTGCGAGAGATAAAATCATCGTCGAAACAGAAAACAAGGATGTGCATTTCCGACAATTGGACTTGACCTCCTTCAAATCCGTGAGAGGATTCGCCGATGGTATAATAAAAAATGAAAAACGCTTAGACATTTTAATCAACAACGCCGGTATGTATGGTTACCGTCACATGCTAACGGAAGACGGATTGCTGTTAGATATGCAGGCAAATCATTACGGTCCTTTCCTGCTTACATCTTTATTGCTGCCGCTGGTCAAATCAAGTGCACCTAGTCGCATAGTCAATTTGTCATCGATAGCCCACACAAGAGGCAAAATTGACTTCGACGATTTAAATTTGGAGAAAAAAGGTGCATACAGCCCATTGCAAGCGTACAGCAACTCTAAATTAGGCAACGTTCTGATGACAGTTGAATTGGCTAATAGATTGAAGGGGACAGGAGTCACTGTATACAGTGTTCACCCCGGTGGAGTTGGCACAACTATTTTAAAAGATGTTTGGTGGGCGCATATTGTTAAGCCCCTGGTTGTACCACTGTATAAGACACCGTGGGCAGGAGCACAGACCACCAACTATGTAGCCGTATCACCTGAAGTAGAAAATGCGAGTGGGAAATACTTTGCGGACTGTCGAGAGAAGCTGACTTCAGTTCTTGGGCGAGACGAGAAATTAGCTGCGAAACTTTGGGACGTATCAGAAAAACTTACTAAATTGAAGTGAAGCGTACGTTGTGAAACGGATGTTGTTTTGTGTGCCTACTTGAAGTGATAACGTAGATGACTGAGGTCGATTATTGTGATAATGTAATCTTATCCTTGTATTTGTATTTTCCAATAAACGTAAGGGATATATATAGTTCGTTTTTATTTTCGTAACTTAAAATTTTGTACATAGGTACTGATAATAATAATCACCATCATCGGCAGTAGACTCAGTTTACAAATTTTTAAATGCTTCTATCAGAAGTTCACACGTAAAGAAATAGTAGATGCTTAGACTGTGGTGAAACCACCGTTTTACCTCATGCAACTCCACGTCGTGTCTTGTTATTGCAACGATACATAATGATTTAGTTACTATACAATTCACTACACATATCGCAATTCCTGGATTTTTAAATCATGAAACTTCAAACACTATTTTTTGACACTTTTACGTATCCCACAAGTTTCGGATCACTTTGATAATCTTATTTTACGGTTTCCTTGTAATATTTGCATTTTTCTCACCTAATTTGGTTTTTTTTACTGGATTGTGTTTTGGTCACGTTTTGACCTAACTGACAATTTCTTCTGGCTTTGTTGCTGGGTCTACCTTTTATCGCAGAACTTTTAATGTCATAATGTCATAATGCACAACAGCGGAAAGCATAAACTTCATTTGGCAGAAAATCATTTGGCACACACTCATTAATCAGACATTGAAAACCCATAATTTTATATGTCAGAATCATCTTAAGGCATATATTTAATATCCATTATTATTAAGAGGCAGAACTATTATATCGCAGAAAGTTTACATTCTAAATCATCTTTATGCATAAATTTGATATCCTTATTATTAAGAGGCAGAACCATCATATCGCAGAAAATCAATATTCAGAATCTTCTTTTAGCATTCTTTTCATTTCCATAATAAGCAGCATGCAAGCAAGCAAGCAGCATGCAAGCAAGCAAGCAGCAAGCAAGCAGCATGCAAGCAAGCAAGCAAGCAAGCAGCATGCAAGCAAGCAAGCAGCAAGCAAGCAGCATGCAAGCAAACATGCAGCATGCAAGCAGGCATGCAGCATGCAGGGAGGCAGGCATGCAGCATGCAGCAGGCATGGTTTCTGTCACGGCTCCGGCGCTGCGGGACTCCGGCGATCCCACGCGAGCTTATCGTCGCAGATGGCTTTCTGGCCGGCTTCGCCGGCCAGCCTCAGCCGCGGCGGCGAGCGTTAAACCCACCTGCTCCTCAGCTCGCGGGCCGCCTCGCCCCTCCGCGGCGGCGAGCGTTAAACCCACCTGCTCTTCAGCTCGCGGGCCGCCTCGCCCCTCCGCGCCTACGCAGGCTTAATTAAATTACACTCTAGCGTAGGGCAGACAAGTCTACGTGGAGTCGGTTTTGCCGCGATTCGCTTCTGTCACTGACTTTTTAGCACAACCTTAACAAAATCACAACGTATTAACTTATTAAGACAATATTTGAAATCAATTTAGGGTTAAAATGCTATTTTTATTTATAAGCAAAAATTATATCAAATGAAGTTATAGAATATGATTATTATTTATATCATATGAATAATATACGTAATGTTGTTATAGGAAGTGTATTTAGTACAAGTAAAAATTATACCCAATGAACGTTATGTCCTTTGAAATTAGTTTATATGTCATTATTTGAAATAATACACACCCATAAAATTCATTAGAAATAGTATGCCTAATGAAATTATTCCAAATGGAAAACTGCCATCATCGATCGTAGTGAAATTATGCCGAGTAATGGTCGCACTAAATAAGTGTTATGCATAGCGAAATTATGCGTAATGAAATTTTGCTATATCGAGGGTGCAGTGTTAAAACCCGATAAATGCAAAAAAATTAAAAAAATATTTTTTTTGTTTTTATAGCTCACTACAATCGAATTTTTTTGCTCTTCTTAGTGATGTTATCAGTTAAGCCGAATAATAAGTGTAGCAGAGAAATACTGACCCAAAAAACCCAGTAAGTGCACAACTAAGAAATTATTTTAGTTAAAAACACTGTTTAACCCTGGTTTAAGGTTGCAATGCAACGAGTGTACGTACTGGCAGATAAAATTGAAAGTCAAATACTGGTACACAACAGGTTTATTGGATAGCTAACCTTTTCCGATACAAATTTTCGTCTTATACATTCCGAGAAAAATGTTGATAGCGTGATTCAGCTTTGGTACAACGCCATCTGTTTATAAACTAAAGAACCATCTTTACCTTGTTCCAAAACAGAAAAGTAATATTATGTTCTTAATATCTATTTTATATTTACACTATTATTAACTATTATTATTAACTACTACTATTATTGAGTCTAACATTTACCGCCCACCAAGGACAAATTATGATTTTGTCCTTGATACTAGCGAAATTCCGCCCACCATGACAGCCACACTTGGTCAATTGATGGTATACAACGGAAAATAACCAATGTAAAATGTAATAACTATGACATTTATAATCTCCTAAAAACCGCAAAACATAAAGATTAAACCATAACAACAATTAAAAATAAAACAATAACAACCAATCTCAACAAGGGTAAAATTAAAATTAAATTCGTATAACTTTGACAGTTTCATAAAACTTTTAAGAACTCAACGAACTTAAACTAACTGTAACTAATCACTTCCTTTCACAACAAATTAACAATAAAAACTCAACAATTTACGAAGTATAAAAACAATCTTAAACAACAAACAAAACTTGCAAAGTATAAAATTCATTCGCTAACTGGCAAAATACATAGTTTGCTAGCAGGCCGTTTGATCAATGAATTTTTAGTTTTTAATGTGACCACCCTCGTAATTCCATCGCGACCTGGATGTTCATCTACCACTTTGCCATAAAGCCAACGACATGAGGGAAGGCCGTCTTCCTTAACCAATACTATATCACCAGTTTTTGGCTGTGGTGCTTGTGTTGCCCACCTATATCGATGAAAGAATTGATTTAGGTATTCTTGCGACCACTTACGCCAAAACTCCTGACTCATGCGCTGTGTAAACTGCCATCTTCTCAATGAACCTACATTTGATGCCTCATAGTTATAATCTGGCGCTGTTACTAGTGCTTCTCCCACTAAAAAGTGTCCAGGCGTAAGCACGTCGAAGTCGCCTTCGTCACCTTCTAACCTAGACAAAGGTCTCGAGTTTAGGCAGGATTCGACCTGTGCCAAAACAGTCGCCATTTCTTCGTATGTCAACTTTGATTCGCCAATGACGCGTTTTAAATGGTAATTTACCGATTTTACTCCCGACTCCCATAAACCACCAAAATTTGGAGCGTGTGGGGGAATAAAATGCCACGAAGTTGAATTATTTGCCAAGTTCTCAGCTATCTCTGGCAAAATGCTCTGTTTCTCGTTAGAGAAAAGTTTTCCCAATTCCGTCGCTGCACCCACAAAATTGGTGCCGTTGTCGCTCCAGATATCTGTACAACGACTTCTTCTTGCCACAAATCTTTTAAAAGCCATAAGAAAACCTTGTGCAGTGAGATCACTCACTGCTTCTATGTGGACCGCTTTTGTAGACATGCACACGAACAGACATATATAGCCCTTATAGGACCTATAACCACGCCCCTTGGATGTACGCATCTGAATGGGCCCAGCAAAGTCTACGCCACTGTGCAAAAATGGACGAGAAGGAGTCACACGAACTGTTGGAAGTTGCCCCATTATCGGTTTGTAAGTACGCCCACTATTTTTTACACAAATCACGCACTTTCTAACATTACCTTTAACCAGCTGCTTTACACCCAAAATAAAATATTTATTTCGGAAATAATTTATTGTTAACTGCGGACCTCCATGCAAGATTTGCCTGTGAGCATCTACAATCAACAATGCTGTAATTTTTGAATTTTTAGCCATTACAATAAGATGCTTTCTATTTGGCTGCAACTCTGATTTTTCTAATCTCCCTCCTACTCTTAACACATTTTGACTATCAAGAAAAGGATTTAGTGATTTCAATGAACTATTTTTCTTAACATCTGTGTTCTTAGTGATTGCTTCAAATTCTTCTGCAAAATGTTTTCTCTGATCTTTTTTAATACAAACTAGTAATGCTATATTCAATTCTTCTGTTTTTAAATACCCTGTTACTCTTTCAGACTTAACTTTTTTCATTTCTAAAAATCTCCGACAATACGCTACGACTCTAATTAATTTAGTTACTGACGAATACCTTTCCCATATATCTTCAATATTGTCTTCCTGCTTCATTATGTGTACTTTTACTGCTTCCAAATCTGTGCTCCTATCTGTAGGTTTCTTATATGTAACCTCTTTTACCCAAAGAAAATCAGGACCCTTGAACCACAGAGCTTGATTTTTTAGGTTTGCAGGGGACACTCCCCTTGACGCGCAATCTGCTGGATTTTCTTCCGTCTTGACATGAGACCATTGCTGAGGGTCCATAGATGTAAGTATCTCGGAGACGCGATTCGCCACAAACACTTTCCAGCGACTTGGCAAACTATTGAGCCAAGCCAGCACAATGGTGGAATCGGTCCAACCGTGGATATTAGAACTCTCTATGTCCATAATTTTTGCCACGTCTGTGAGAAACCTTGTTAGTTCAACGGCTCCACAGAGTTCTAACCTCGGTATCGAAACTTGTTTAATGGGAGCTACCTTAGATTTAGCCGCCACCAAGGACAAATTAATTTGTCCTTCAGAGTTAATTGTGCGAAGATACACTACCGCAGCGTATGCTTTTTTGGAAGCATCGCAAAATCCATGTAGTTCTCGCTTGATATCATTCTCACTACAACCCATCCATCGAGGAACCTTTATCTCCGTTATGTACCTAAGCTCTTCACGGTAAGTACACCATTCTTTTATAATTTCCTCAGGTGCTTTTTCATCCCAGGCTACACCAGCTATCCACAGCTTCTGCATCATCGTTTTCGCAACAATAACACAAGGAGTGATCCAACCTAAGGGATCAAACAGACGTGAAATATCTGATAAAATTTTCCTTTTAGTTATCGGCGGTTGCAGAACTGGAAGACTAACCTTGTAGCAGAAATGGTCAGCAGCTCTTTCCCAGGTAAGTCCTAGTATTTTTATCGTTTCATCCATTTTTATGTTTATTCTATCCTTTAACTTTTCCTTTCCTTTCTTTTCCTTATCTACATTTTCCATTTGTTCAATCCTTTTCAACAAACTCTCATCGTTACTAGACCATTTTTGTAGTTCAAACCCAGCTTCTTTTAGTAAACCTTTCATTTGTTGATATATTTTCATTCCTTCTTCTGCAGTCTCACACCCACACATTAGGTCATCCATATAAAACTTTTTTGCTACTTTTTCAGCTGCCACGGGATACTTGGCGCCTTCATCAACTGCGACTTGTTGCAGTGCTCGAACCGCTAAGTATGGAGCCGATGCTTCTCCGAAAGTTAACCTCAACATTTTATAATCTTTTATACTGCCTTCAGCATCTCTCCACAACATTCTTTGAAAATCTGTGTCGTCTTCGTGTACCTTGACTTGTAAGTACATTTTAACAATGTCGGCAGTCAAACAGATCGAAAACAATCTCCACTGTAATATAAGATGCCTCAAGTCAGGTTGAATAGTTGGGCCAACTAACAACTCGTCATTGAGTGATTTACCATTTTTACCACGTTGAGAGGCATTGAATACAACTCTCAACTTCGTTGTATCTTTATTCTCCCGAATCACAGCGTGGTGAGGTAAATAAACTGAGATATTTCGTTTGTCATCAGGCTTTTTGACTTCCACCATATGTCCCATTTCTAAATACTCATCTACCGCCTTTTTATAATTAGTTTTAAAGATTTCATTTTTCCCAAATTTTTTCTCTAAGCTTATCAATCTCATTTCTGCTATTTTTCTTGTTTCTCCTCTTTTACATTCTGGATCTTCTGTCTTGAAAGGCAACCTTACTATGTACCTTCCTTCAGAATCTCTAGTTGTTGTCTTAACAAAGTACTCTTCACATTGTTTCTCTTCTTCTGTGTAAGACTGTTCCTTCGTTAAACCAATCCCTGTTTCTAATTCCCAAAATTTCTTGAGAATCTCATTATCATTCTCCAATTGACAATGTAAAGCCAATATACCTCCAGTGCCATTAACTGGTGAATTTACCGTGCCAGACAAGATCCAGCCTAGACTGGTGCATTGAGCGACAAGTGTATTACCAGGTGCTTTAAGCATACCTTCCTGTATCACTTGACTATAAACCTCCGCACCTAATAATAAATCGACTTTATTAGGGCGGTAGTATTCCGGATCTGCTAACTCAACCCCCTCAAATTTCGAAAAATCAATATTTTCTAACTTCCTGCTAGGTAGGAAAGATGTTATCGACGTTAGAACGTATGCTTGCACAGTAATTATCACATTTGGTTTAAATTTCGATTTTATTTTAATCGTAACAATAGCCTTGGAGATTAAACCCCTGTCTCCACCTACCCCTGAAATTCTACCTTGAATCGGAGTTCTTTTTAATTTCAGATAATTGACCGTCGCTTCAGTCACAAAATTACCCTGAGAACCTTGATCTAACAAGGCTCGCAATAAACAATTTTCACCGTTTCTCGACTCGGCATTGACTAGCGCTGTAGCTAGCAACACCTGCTTTACGTTCCCTGTCGAGAAACTGCATGCTACAAAAGCTGAAGGGTTATTTTTAGCTTTAGCTGCCTCACTCTTAGGCCTAAAACTGGTTGATGAGCTATCCTTCCCATCTAGTACAACCTTAACCATATTGGGTTGTGTAGTTTCACTACTCGTAGGATGTAGGAGAGTGTGATGACGACGATGGCATAACTTGCACTTATAATTGGTTCGACAAGTTTTCGCCCCATGGTTGGCTCCTAAACAACTGTAACACAATCCATTTGCCTGGACAAAATTACGACGTTGGTCAACATTTTGACTTGCAAACTGTTTACACGTGTACAACTTATGAGAATCAGCACAAAATTCACACTGTGGTTTAAACACATGTAGAGACTTAAATTTAATAAAATTATTATTTTGATTCGCAATGTTACCATAAAAAGGTTTACTAGATCCTGCCCTAGTATCTAAAAACTCAAGTGCTCTATACCTTTTGGTTAAAAATTCTTTGAACTGTAGAAAAGTAGGAACTTCTTCCGTGGAAGTACTATCAGTTATGTTAAACTCCCACTGTTTACGAGTTTCATCATCTAACTTTAAACACAAAATGTGGATTACAATTATATCCCAATTTGTAGTATCAATCCCTAAATTATTCAACCCACTTAAACAATCATTCGTAGTATCAATCAACTCTTTCAATGCACTAGAAGACTCTGTATTTATATTTCTCTGACTAAGTAGCCTCTTCAAAATGAAATGTGATAGATACCTTTTATTGTCATATCTAGATTTTAATTGATCCCAGCATCTTGTATAATTAGCCTCAGAAATGGGGATCTGTCTAAGGAGCTGCTCAGCTTCCCCAGTCAACGAACTCTTAAGATAGTGCATCTTTTGAACATTATCTAATTTAACATTATTGTGAATTAAAGAAAGGAATAAATCCCTGAATGTAATCCATTCAGTATACTTTCCTGAAAAGCTAGGAATAACGATCTTAGGTAATTTAAAAGACTCTGATTGAGCTGGCTGCTCACCACTATAGGATCGTCGTTCTTTACCCATCGTCAAATTAATTAAAGCTGCTTTCAATTCAGTTTTATATTCAATATAAATTTCTTCTGCCTGATCATAAACATCATTAGTTAAGTAATCGTGCTCTTTCAAAAGTGACCCATAGTTTCTAACTAGATTTTCATGTGTTTTAATAAAGGATGACCATAACGATTCCAATGACTCTAATCTGGTTTGACAATAAGGTTCATTAAGCGTACTTTTGGCGATTTTTTATAGTTTTTAAAAGCCTTAGTTATTTTATCAAAATTGTCTACTTGCAAATTCATTTCGGACTCCATTGTAAATAGTTTTAATCAATAAGTTACACAAAACCCAACTTGCAATATTTTTCTTAAAATTTTCAAAGTTCAAAAATTTGCTTTAAAATTTACAAGTATTGAAAACTAAAACCTAAAATTTTACAAGTGTTTAAAAACGAACTAACTTAACTTTAACTAAAATCGGGCATAGGTTCCCCGTTGGAACCACTTTTCCTTAAAATTAAACAAACTACTTTAACCTTAGTAATTTACTACTACTAAATCACAAGTTTTCTAAGTCCAAATCTTCTTACTGATTGCTTCCCTTCAAAGTTTATCTTCTCATACACTTAAGGTTCTAAATTCCCCAGCAAACACAAATAAATATAAACACTCACAGTCTGTCCTCTTCACTCACTCGTGTGACGTCATCAATGTCCTGTACCAGATCCCAGGATCCTGACTGCGCCTGCCTCCTCATCAGCGCCAGTCTCGAAGTCCACAGCCGGATTCACCACCAAGCCTGAACTCCTGATGCAGCAGCTCCACCCTTGTAGCTGTTCTGCTTCCTGTATCCGGATCTCCTTACCTCTCCGATCCTCCAAATAATGTCATCCGGTTTTAGGTCTGAGCTATATAACCTATCCGGCTCGAAGGACCATGTTTAACCCTGGTTTAAGGTTGCAATGCAACGAGTGTACGTACTGGCAGATAAAATTGAAAGTCAAATACTGGTACACAACAGGTTTATTGGATAGCTAACCTTTTCCGATACAAATTTTCGTCTTATACATTCCGAGAAAAATGTTGATAGCGTGATTCAGCTTTGGTACAACGCCATCTGTTTATAAACTAAAGAACCATCTTTACCTTGTTCCAAAACAGAAAAGTAATATTATGTTCTTAATATCTATTTTATATTTACACTATTATTAACTATTATTATTAACTACTACTATTATTGAACAAACACTCTAAAGGTACTAATGGTTAAACTTTATAACATTTGCATTGAGAGAGAACCACATAATGTGTATTTATTGGTATTTAAAACTCAGGGATAATCACGATATTCACAATAACACAAAATATAAAAACAGATAATTGTTTATAACGGATTCTAACATGAAAGTTAATTAATGATAAACAAAATTTATCTAACATTAAAAACAATTAAATCTAGTTATTGGGTTTTAGCTCCAAATTTATTTTTCATGACTACACGTAATATGAAGATTTGAAATCCGATAAAATATATTTATTGGTTTTTATTATCCTAACAATATCGTAAATATTCATGATGTTTTTACTTACTGGGTATTTATACTATCCGACATTTTATTCCAACGCTTGTCCGGCGAAGCCCAATGGCGAGCCCAATAACGAACAACGAACTTTGGCCCGAGCAACACACGTACACTGCGGACACACGAGAAGGTTTGCGTACTGAAGGAAGTATTGAGCAAGATCGGTGGGGCATTGTGGGATTATCTGAGGTCCGAAGATAGGGGGAGGACTCTATAATCTTGAAGTCTGGTAACTTGCCCTATTTCGGAGAGGGCGAACAACTGTCCCAGGGTGGCGTTGGGTTTATCGTCCACAGTTCTCTCGTGAAAACGTAGTCAAGACCGGAAGTGTATCGTCAAGGGGTAGCGTAGCTTATACTCAGAATAACCAAACGGTATTCGCTGAAGGTTATACAGGTATACGCTCCGACTACGGCATACCCCGACGATGAGGTGTAGGCTACGTATGAGGGCATCTCTAAAGCCATACAAGTCTTCAAGACTCATTACACTGTTGTTGTTACACTGGACAAAACTAGGCACGTGACGATTTGGAGTTGGAATCCGAATTCCAATCCCCGGTGTCAACTTCTAGCGGACTTTTTGGAAAGGGAGGGACTTATAATGATAAACTTCTTCTTTGAAAAGCTGAACACTGCAAGTGGACCTGAATAAGTCTCGATGGTGCAACGAAAAATGAGATTGACTTCATCATGTCGACGAGAAAGCAAATATTCGATGATGTCTCTGTGATCAACGATGAAACAAGGAGGCTTCATATCTCCGAAACTCTTCACTGCTGCACTGACTCGGCATCAATATTAACAGCGTGTACTCGCTCACCTTTGATTAGCCGACAATATAGTATTAATGGCTGATACGCTGGAGAACCTCGGCACAATGCTCGGCGATCTCAACAGTGTCTCTCGACGATAAGAGGGCCTTAAAATGAACAAGGAAAAGACGAAAATCATGTCTAACTCACGTGTCGTACCTACTCCTCTGCAGGTTGGAGACTCTGCTCTTGAAGTGGTTGACAAATATGTATACCTGAGACAAATGCTCCAGCTAGGTAGGTTTAACTTTAAAAAAGAGGTCAATCGTCAAATCCAACTCGGCTGGGCAGCGTTCGGTAAGCTACGAAATATCTTCTCGTCTAAAATACCGCAGTGTCTCAAGACGAAAGTTTTCGACCAGTTTTTGTTGCTAGTGATGACATACACTACCAAAACATGGTCACTCACTATGGGCCTAATAAAGCAGGCTCAAAGTCATGCAAAGAGCAATGGAGAGGGCTATGCTTCGGGTTTCTCTACGTGATCGGATCAGAAATGAGAAGACCCGTAAAAAAACTAAGGTAACCGACAAAGCCCAAATAATTGCCAAGCTCAAGTGGCAATGGACAGGGCACATCGTCCGTAGAACCGATGGCCGTTGGGGCAGAACGGTTTAACAAGGTGGTCCGACTCCGACGATCGGGTGAAGGTTGCGGGTAGCCGCTGTACAAGACCGGTCCTGGTAGAGAACCTTTGAGGCCTTTGTCCAGCAGTGGACGTTCTCTTTCTGATGATGATGATGATGATGATGATGATGATGAATATTTCAATTGTTTTTTTAATTAATAAAGCCAATAAGTATTAAATAATATATTTTAATTGGGGTCAAACCCAATAAGTCAGCCCCCCCAACTTACTAATTTGAATTTTATGCATAAATTTATTATGTAACAACCTAAACAACATGAAAAGTATTATCGTAGATACATATTTTTACTAAGTAACTAAAAAATTTGCATTTAACTTATATAAAAACCTATTTTTTATTACCCGCAAACTTTAACACATTCAGTGCGACACAATATTTATAATACTGTCAGACCGTGCGATACAGGACCTATGTGATATGTCCTGTACTTCCTTCTAGTGCGATACATAATGCTTTTGACCTGTACGATGTTTTTTTTCCAAAGCGTATAATTTTATGGTATTTGCAAAATTTTAATTTTTAAATCATTATATGTGCTCCTAATAATATAATGAGACATGTGATAAGCCAGCACCAGGATATTTTGAATATATAGAAAGTTATAAACAAAATTGTATACCTATTAAAAATAGCTTGTACAGCACTGAAATATTGGGCATATCTTTTGTCCTGTATACAAGGTTTAGTGATGTTTCTACATAAAATGAAATAATCGATATCGAGAGAATATTTTAATCAACCAAATAATACAACTTAACAATTTACTAATTTACATAGAATTTAAATGGACTTTGTTAAAACATTCAAGACACATTCCTTTATTGCACTCAACGCATATGGTGTTCACTTTTTTTACTTTGCCGTCTGCTTGACGACTAGACATGGTTTTGCGAAGCTCCTTATAGCATTCACAGCATGGCTTCCTTTTGGAAATTTTCATAAAGGTGTGGTACTTTTTTAGTGGTACTTTTTCTTCCTCTGCTAGTTTTTTTTTAGTCATGGATACAATTATAGACTCACTGAATTCTAACATTGTTTTCTTATCATCATTACGCACAGTGTTATAAACCAACCAAGAATTGACCATACAAGTGCCAAACAATAAATTCATCATCAACGTCCTAAACCATTTTAAACCTCTTTTAAGGGTAGAATAGTAGGATAGCATCTGGTCACTGTAGTCCACCCCCTTTTTATTATTATTATACATGGAAATACAATCTGGTTTCATAATTGCCTCTCCGGTCCCTCGTTTCTTTTTGCCAGTGTCTTTAATTTCCGCATCATGTTTTGTATATGTTGATAACATAGTGACTGGTCTTTTGTCACACCATTTTATAACTTTTACATCATTTCCATTCATTCTTCCTATGATATTTCCTTTTTTGACTTTTGCACTCGTAACAACTTTCGGAAGTCTTTTTCGATTTATGCGTACTGTGCCGCAATACATTGTTTTTTTTTAATAAGTTCTTCTGCTAGACCCACAGATGAATAGAAATTATCTGCTTTTACTATCCTGCCTTGATTTTCTAATCCGTCAATAAGTTTTATTACTATTTCATGGGCATGTGGTTTTTTATTGCTTGTTACACCTTTACCAGTGTAAACTATGACAGAGTGGGTATAACCTTCTGGGGTACACATTTTATATAGTTTGATTCCATATTTGTGAGCTTTATTCTTTATATATTGTTTAAATTTCAGCCGTCTTTTCCATGCAATCATGCTCTCATCGATTACTAGACATTTCCCGAGAGTCAATATTTCTTTAAATTTTCGAAAAATTAATTCCATAACGTCTCGAACTTTATGCAGCTTATCATTATCTCCTTCAATATTTTCATGACTAAAATGCCAGAATTTAAGAAGTAAGAAAAATCTATCTCTCGTCATTAAAGACACTATATATTCATTTTTGTAACACCTTTTTTTGGACCAATAAGAAGCCAAACTGGGAACTTTAGTTAAACCCATCGTTAGCAAAATGCCCATAAACTTACATATTTCTCCATAATCTGTAGGTTTCCAGTTCATTGCTCGTGATTTAGATTTTAGTGTAATATCTGAAATATATTTCTCTGCATATCGATTGGTTTCACAAACCATTTTGTTAATAATTTCGTCAGTTACAAATAATTTATAAAATTCAATAGGCGATTGTACATCTGAAGGTACATTAACTTTATAGCTCTCGGCATATTCTTCAATATTTGGCATAACAGTTGAAATCTCTTCTACCCAAACATCTTGAATTTCTTCTTGTGATGGAATGTTTTCTTGTATTTCAATTGTTTCTTGAAGAGATAATTCTTCGGTACTATCACTACTACCAGAATCAGTATCAGATGAAGAAGAAGTTATTGACGTACTTTCTGAATCATTGCCAGTTTCTGAAAATATAGGTTTACTTCTAACTTTATTCTGCTGAGGAGTGTCTTGTGAACTAACTTGCGGTAAAGGAACTGTATCGGCGAGTGTTGGCATTTCCTGTTCAAGATTTTGCATTGGTGTCAAACTTCGAGTCGCTAAATGTGATAAGTCAATTACTGTACCTTTTTGGTTGCTTAGAGCATAAAATGCTGAATTTTCAACAGCCTCACGTTGCAACTGCACTTTGGGAGTGTTAACTCTTGAACTTCGTGAAGAACCAGGTGTTGACAATAATTCTTTGATTTGCTCTTCTGTTAGTGACTGGTCGAAAGGTACCAACATATTAACACTTATATCACTTAACGAACCAAAACGACTAGAGGTATCAGGAAAACTCACATTTTCAAGCGACTAATAAGTTTTACCAGTGGTAGGACTTAAGAAATCATTTCTTTTAGATATACTGTTTTCATCAACCGATATGTTTTTGGTCGGAGGGCGTATTACGACGTCTTCTAAAACTTGAATTTTATTACGGTTAAAAGAACTCGAAGGTAATTTTCGTTTATTATTAACCTCACCATTTTCACTATCTTCTTTACTGTTATCCTGTTCAAACACCTTTGATAACATTCGACGAGATCGCTTCATCAAATTTATTTAGCGGGAATGATAATGACGTGCTGACTAGACGATAATCAAGGCCTCACTAATGTAAACAAGTTTGTTCCTGCAGTGCGATACCGGGTTGGTTCATACAGGAACTATATGACCAGTACCGCACTGAATTACAATATTTGTTTTTCAGTGCGTACTCATCGTATAGTTCCTGTACAGTTTAACAATAAATTCGGTTTATATTATGAGTGAGCCACACAAATGTATATTTGTCCCCTTCTAACTTATACAATTACCCTTAAAAACACGCCCCGCACCAGGGGAAAAACGCGAAATAGCACTACGCACTGGCGGTAAGTCCTGCACAGGACAAATACGACCGGTACCGCACTGAATGTGTTAATATCGTTTATCTCGAGAACCACTTTTATACACTTATTGGGTTTTATCACTGCACCCTCGATATGAGATTATGCCTAGTGAAAATCTGCCATCTTAAAAGTATGCCATTGGGAATTCGGACATATAAACATTCGACCAAATAATAAATACTAAATGATTTTTATGCATTGAACATATTCGTTTGAAGAAAATTATGCCACGTGTGTTATGCCAAATAAAATTCGGAACAACAAAATTCTGCCAGATAGCGGAACCCTTTGTTGCTATGCAACTTATAAACAAATTATTATCAAACCTTCCTCACTTTCTCATTTCTATATTTGGCCATCTAGATT
The DNA here is from genome assembly GCA_963921215.1 of Scoparia ambigualis. Taxonomy (NCBI): domain Eukaryota; kingdom Metazoa; phylum Arthropoda; class Insecta; order Lepidoptera; family Crambidae; genus Scoparia; species Scoparia ambigualis. Next base: position 12,371,481 of record OY992511.1, on the reverse strand, counting down.
AAAGCGTTTTAGAAATAATAATTCGAAATTTATTCAGAACTGAGACTCCGAGCTTTCTTTATAAAGTTCAGCCGACGACTGGTCATAACATCTTCAGCTTCTGAATTGGAAGGGCCTAGTCTCCAGATAACACCTTCAGCTTCTGAATTGGAAGGGCCTAGTCTCCAGATAAGATCTTTAGCTTTTGAATTGGAAGGGACTAGTCTCCAGAGATCAACTTCAGCCTCCAGTCTTCGTGAGCTCCTGCGAACACCTACGCCAGAACCTGCCACTACGCCAGCACCTGCCAGCGAGCGCCTCTGCGGCAGCGCCCGCCAGCGTGTGCCCCTACGACAGCGCCTGTTCCACGCCAGCGCCTGCCTTTACGGCAGTACGGCAGCCCCTGTCTCTGCTACCTGCCTCTATATAAGCGCCTCACGACGCCTGCCAGTGCCTGCCGGCGCCTGCCTGCGCCTGCCTGCCTTTCTACGGCAGTGCCTGCTTTAGTGTCAGCGTCTGCCTCTACGGCAGCGTCTTCAGCAGCGCCGGTCTCTTCTGCCTGCCTCCACGTCAACGCTTGCCTCTACACCTTCGCCAGCCTCCACGTCAGCTGCACCTGCCTCTACATCTGTATAATCTCATCCTTCATCTTGACCATTATCACCTCCATTCACACCACATCCTAAACCACTTCATTCTACATTTTTTTTTTGTTTTTTTTATTAATATAAATATTGTTAAAACGTTTCCATCTTTCATTAATAAATGTCACTTCACGACAAGACATCAGGATGTGGCCCACCATGTTTGTAAGTTTTAACCACTGCTATCTCACGCCAACAACTGATTGATATCAATGGTCTTGAGAAGCGCATGGGGACATCTAGTTATTTTAATTTGGTCACCCATCCGGTGATGCAGCATTGTGAAAGTTGCTTAACTTTTTATAATTCAATATAAATGCGCAAGCCGTTGCATCATCACAATTAGAAGCTCAAAAAATGGGGCATCGCAAAAACGTAGAAAATGTTGATAAAACAAAAGAATGAAATATGCTCAGTTCTGGACATATTCCAAAATATGCTCCCTTCTTGCAGTATAACTAAATTCGGTTTTGCAACAACGCATTCGGTAAGATTGTATCAACGTAAACTTGTAGTGGTAAATTCACCCAACATCTTGAGATAAGCTAAGAGATTGCACCAACTTGTGTGTGCCCATACCGAAAACTATCTTCATTACAACTGTACATTTGGTGCGAAGCGTGCACAGAAACAATGTTTTCCAACCGAACACTGCATACGGTGTAGGCACATATATAGGCATGTAGGCATATTTTAAAGGAGTATGGTGAGGGATTTAATTGTGCTTTTATACTAGATAAGTATGGCTTAAATGTAAGAAGAAAAGCATAACAGCAAATCATGACTAGGATAGAACATGACTAAGATAGAACATGACCAACGCAGAACATGACTAGGGTAAAATATGACTAGGGTAGAACATGACCAAAGCGGAACGTGACCAGTGAGGAACATGACTAAAGCAGATTATGACTAAAGCCGAACATGATAACCACCTAACAACCCATTTAAAGTAACATTTTAGGGTTGGCAAAGCGTTTGTGATACGTGACGTGACTAGGGTTGCCAGGTGTCCGGCTTTAGCCGGATGTTTGGCTTTTTACGGTTGTGTCCGGCCAAATATTTGCGTGTCCGGCCTGTCCGGCTTTTGTTAGGCTTTTTTTGTCCCATCGTCATTTTAAAAAGCTGTTGGCACATAAAAAGTGTACTGATTATCTTTATTATTTAAATTTCCTCCTATGTCTATATAGCATTCACAATGCTATATAGACATAGGATAAAATGGTTAATAGAACAAAAAATCAACCAGTCTCAGGAAGCTCGAACGGGATTCAAACCAAAGACCTTTGGATTACCGGTCCACTGCTCTAACCGCTAGGTTGCAGAGACTCCACAAGACTCGTTGATATCTTTCTAGTAGTTGATTTACGCTGCAAGCCAAAAATGGACTAATTATTTCAAATCATCTGACAATGAAGAATTTCATTCCGGATTACTAAAATTGGTAGAATATTATTTTGCGATTCCAGGCCACAACGCCAACATCGAAAGAGTTTTCTCTGTAATAATAAACGCCCAGTGGCCAAAGGAACGCAATAAACTACAGACACAAACAATTGCAAAGATGATGTTTTTATTGTGCAATGTTCAATTTCAAATTTCAAAATTTCTTTATTCATGAAATTTAAAATAAGCATTTTGAATCGTCTAAATTTATTTGGATGGATGGGCAAACCCATTCAGTAAGTCTTTTATCTGTGGAGAAGAACGGGCGCAAGAAACTCCACAGATTTATAATAATATAGAAGTAAAACATTTACAAAACAATATGTCGTTACCAAATTACACATTATACTTATCTACAAATTACTAATATGTTATGCTTGTACATGCTCTATGTCCATACATATTTGTCATTTACATAATCTTCCACTTTATAATAACCTTTACTCATAAGGGTTTTTTTAACATGGGCTTTAAATGTATGTAAAGGCATTTGAGTAATATTTAGTGGAAGTTTGTTATAAAGCGTTACACATTTACCCAAGAAAGAGCCACCTGTTTTATGAAGTCTAAAACTAGGGACGGCAAGCTTATTTTTCCTACGAGTGTTTAGGTTATGAAGATCACAATTTTTTACAAATCCTTGTCCTTTCATACTTCTTGACATACATAAGGTTTTCAATAATAAATTGTGATGCAATAGTTAATATATCGATTTTTTTTAAACACTTCTTTGAGTGAGTCTCTAGACTTAAGGTTGTATATGGCGCGGACTGCCCTTTTCTGCAGAATAAATACATCGTCAATATTAGCAGCGTAGCCCCACAACATTAAACCATAAGACATCACACTACGGAAATAACTAAAATAAACTACTCTTGCCGTCTCAACATCAGTTAGAAGCCTTATTCTCTTAACTGCGCATGCAGCTGAACTCAGTGTTCCTGGCAAGGTATCAATATGTGGATCCCATTGTAAGCGTGAGTCCAGCTTAATGCCTAGAAACACAGTAGTCTACAAATTCAACTACATTATCCTTCATCTTGATTTGTGTGCTGACCTGTCTTACATTATGTAAAGAAAATTTTACACACTTTGTTTTTGTTGAATTCAGTAATAAATTATTAATAGTGAACCAATGTAATACCTTTGAAAGTGCACTATTTACATCGTCAACATTTTCAAGGCCTCTTTTAACATTAAAAATAGGAGACGATTCATCTGCAAATAGTACAGTCTCACACAAGTTTCTAGCAGAGTAGGCAGGTCATTTATGTAAATCAAAAAAAGTAATGGGACCAATATTGACCCTTGGGGCACGCCTATAGTTATGGGTGCTCCTGAAGACACAGCACCATTAATAACAACTTTTTGAGTTCTATTCGACAAGTATGATTGAATAAGGCTCAGTGCTATTTTTGAGACACCATAATGCTTTAACTTATTAACTAAAGTTTCATGGCTAACGCAATCAAATGCCTTCGAGCGGTCACAGAAAATACCTATTGCATCTTGCTTACCCTCCCAGGCGTCAAAAATGTGTTTAAGAAGCGCAACTCCAGCGTCAGTTGTAGATCTACCTTTAGTAAAGCCAAACTGTTTTTCTTGAAAAAGTTTATTAACTGCAAAATGAGACAGTAATTGATTGTAAATAATTTTCTCAAAAACTTTGTTAAAGGTAATATAGAAATTGGTCTAAAGTTAGAGGGGTTGTTTTTGTCACCAGCTTTAAACAATGGAATGATTTTAGCATGCTTCATTAAATTTGGAAAAGTTCCTTCTTCAAGACACCTATTGAAAATATCGGCCAATTGAGGAGCTAAGGAATTCATAATTGTTTGAGCAACATTTGTAGAGATACCCCACAGATCTTCTGTATTTTTTATATTTATTGTTTTAAAAGCTGTCAGTGTTTATATGTCTAAAACTAAAACTGTCACCGCACTTATCAACACTTGACTCGAGGAGAGCGACAGTAGTATGAGAGCAAGAACATAAATTACTAGTTATGTCCATAGGTATCCTAGAGAAAAATTCCTCAAATGCACCAGCGACTGCGTCATCTGATTCTATTATTTTACTATTTATGTGAATATGAACGGTCCTTAATTTTTGTTTTACCAGTTCCTTGGTTAATAATATTCCATGTAGTCTTTATTTTGTCATTCGAAAGTGCAATTTTTTTAGAAGTAAAATACGATTTAGCATTTATGCAGACTTTTTTAAATAATTTAGAATAGTTTCTAACATATTCAATAAAGTTTGGATCTTTAGAAGTGGATTTTAAGTCATACAATTCATACAATTTTCTTCTACTTGCATAGATACCTGGTGACGCCCAGTCACTGAACTTTTTCTTAGAGTTATTTAATTAAATAATTTTCTGCTTAAATGTGTTGTTAAATTCATCCCGAATGCAACTGAAAACTTTTGTATATATATTATCTGCATCATCCGTAGGTGCTACTGAAAGAGAAGAAACTTTTAAGTGAATATTGGCTTCAAATTTTTCGATACCTTTTTCACTGATTGATCTACACACTATATTTTGTATTGGAGAGACATTATGGTGCTAATTGTCCGCTATAGTCTGAACTAACACAATTTATAATAGATTTTTGAAAAACAAGACAATTACAAAAAATATTTCCCAAGCAAGTAGCAGATGTAGATGTTATTCTAGTCGGTTGATTGAACACGTGATCTAAATTAAATGATTTAAATAAGTTTATGAATCTACTGGACATAGAACATCGGTTCAAAATGTTAACATTAAAATGTCCACATACTACAACTCTCTTACTTTTTTTACATATGATTTTCAAAACATCTTCCATAGCGGACTCAAACAGTGGGTAATTTCCAGATGGAGGTCTGTATACACATATTACAACAACCTCATCTAGTTCGACACATTACAATTCTATAGTTCGTTCTAAAGATAGTGCAATCACGTCTTTACGCTCTTTCACTTTTAAATTATTATTAATAAATTATATTATTAATAAATTTAAATTATTTTTAATTAATATTATTAATAAATTTTCTGGGATCGTGGGGGAAATGTGGTGAAACCACCGTTTTACCTCATGCAACTCCCAGGTGTCTTGTTATTCTCATCTCATATTTATTTTTCCTCGCTTCTGCAATGATACATAATGATTTAGTAACTACACACTACACTACACACATCGCAATTCCTTTATCTGAACACATTTAATACCTGATCCTAAATCACGAAACTTCAAACACTATTTTTCGACACTTTTACGTATCCCACAAGTTTCGGATCATTTCGATAATCTTATTATGCGTTTTTCCTTGTAATATTTACATTTATCTCACCTTAATTGTTTTATATTTACTAAATATTGTGTTTTGGTCACGTTTTGACGTATCTGACAACTTATTTTTGCTTCGTTGATAAGCAACTTATCAAGAAAATATAATCAAACCTTTTAGACTTTCTCATTTTTACATTTGGCCATCTAGATATCAGCGTTTTAAAAATAATATTTCGAAATTTATGCAGAACTCATAAACCGAGGTTTCTTTATAAAGTTCAGCCGACGACTAATCATTACATCTCTAGCTTCTGATTCAAAAGGATTAGTCTACTCAGACGTTCTCAGCTTCCGAATTGGAAGGTCTAATCTTCATACTATCTTCAGCTTCCGAATTGGAAGGACTAGTCTTCAGATACTTTCTTCAGCTTCCGAATTGGAAGGACTAGTCTCCAAATACTATCTTCAGTTTCCGAATTGGAAAGCCCTAGTCTTCATACTTTCTCCAACTACTGAATTGGAAGGATTAAGTAGTCACCTTATAACATCTCCAGCTTCTGATTTGGAAGGACTAGTCTAGACTACAGCCTTCAGTCATCGTGTGCGCCTACGCCTGCCTGCGCCTGTCTTGCCTGTCTGCCTGCATCTTCGCCTGCCAGCGCCTGGTGGCGCCTGCCTGCCTGCACCTTCGCCAGCCTGCGCCTTCTGGCGCCTGCCTGCCTGCGCCTACCGGCGCCTGCCTGTCGGCGCCTGCCTGCCTTCGCATGCCTGCGCCTGACGGCGCCTGCCAAGTTCAGCGCTTGCCTCCACACCTTCGCCTGCCTCCAAGTCAGCTGCACCTGCCTCTTTACCTTAACATTATCATCCGCCATCACCTTTTACATACTCACCACATTCTTATTCACTTCTTCTTTAATTTTTTTTGTTTTGTAATTTTGTTATTATTATAAATATTGTCAAATCTTATCATTTTTTTTATTTTTAAATGTCGCTTCACGACAGCTTTCGTCATCATCTGTGAAAGTTTTATTGCAAAGTACACCGCATAACTCTTTTCAGAGGAGTCAGAACATTAAATACAAAACTATAAATGTAACTTTTCTGAAGTAATTTTCTAATATTAAAAGTTCAACATAATTGTAAAAAGCAAAATAGAAAATACATAATTATACATTCACGGCTATTTTCCTCAAAGCGGTGCACTGTTACCGTCTACGTTTCACCAAATCACAACTGCCACGTGCTCAGCGTGTAGTAGTGAGCCCATCGCCGCTTTATGCTGTTGGATGTATGTGCAGTTTTCAGTCCGTTAGTCGTCTTTTACGACACCCAAAGGAAAAGGTATAGAGGTAGTATACGAGTACTTTTAATAATAAGCCGCTACTACACAGCAGTTTATCTGGGAATGCTTTTTTACCAACTTCCGCAATATAGAAGTATAGGCTGAAGGAAATAATGGTAATTCAATTAGGTAATGCTTTTACAGATATTGTTGTTGTGTTACTAAAACTTTCTTATTTATAAGAATTAATTTATACCTATGTACTTTAATAAAAAAAATCCTTATTTTCTTAGGCTGTAGCTTTAGCTGAAATGTATTTCAGCTTTAATGAAAGTCACTGCGTCATCGGTTCATGAGTTTAGCGCGGGATACCTTGTAAGTACTAAGAAAAACCAGAAAGAAACTCAGAAGGACAGTTAGTTTTTCCCTTTCTTTCACAACGTCTTAATGTTGGAATATGCCTTTACATAATACAATATAGTATAGTATAAATAGATTAACCTAATCCAGAAAATTAGCATCGCGTACGCTCAAAGAGTGTTTTGACTAAACAAATATAATGTTAACATATTGTAATGAAATGACTTATCAAAATGAACAAAGTGGTTGCTATAAGAACTAAAGCAGTAAATTAACAGTGTTTATACAAAACAAATGTGCGCTGGATATTTTCGTTGGGTGGCCGATTTCGGTACCTACAAAAGATTATTATTTACATTTACCAAAAGGCATCGTGTTAATTATTCGATTATTTACTTTTCACCCTTTACACCGTGAGCCGTTTATGTGCAGTATATAATGTTATATTACGTGTGCCGGTGTATTAAAACCGTTGCAGTGATATTTTTTATGTTTTTATATTGTGTATACATTGTTTGTTTATCACTAAACTAGCTTTTGTGCTCGGCTTAGCTCACGGGGCCAAACCTTTCTCTTTACCAAAATTAATAAAAATTTAGTTAGCGGTTATTTATCATGTTAGTAAGATTGACAATTTTATGAAATACCTGTGTTTTTACTTACATGTACCTTTTTATAATTAAAAGTTGTTTAACATTACCTTTGTCAATATAGATATTGAAATAGGTAATGTATATGTATATTCTCGTATATTATAATGTAGACATTGTTAAATGAAATAAATTAATGTTCATTGTCTTAAAAAAATAAATGTTAATTAGCAAAGGCATTAAATTGAAATCAAGCCATCACTTCAATCGTGTAAAACCACGTTAATAATCATAGGATTTTTGACCCAACTACCAAGGTGTAAGGATAAATAGAAAGAAAACAACAGCTTTTCTTATGCTTTTATTATTCCACACTGTCACACAAACTCTTACAGACATCCCTAACACAAAAACTATCTTAACCTATTTGTTAATTTTACACAAATCTTCAGTTTTAACTATCAGGTATTACAAAAGCTGAACTCAAACTTAATCTAAATTACATTAGGTATATATTACAAGTTTCTTATATTACATTATTCACTTCAGCAAAAGTTAGGCGGCCTTAATGTCGGGAAACAATGAACAATCGTTAAAACGAAAACTTAACATAAAATTAACAAACACAGCCATTTTAATGATTAATATCACAAACAAAACTTAACATTAAATCAACGCCTATAAGTAAATAACAAAAACAAATTTAAATTAACAAAGAATTTACTTTCGCGTGATGACTATTTTACCCTCATAGAAACCTACAAAGTGAATTTAAGGCTAACTTGTCTGTTTTTAGATAAATTTATTTATTAAAATAAATAAGAAAAAAAGACTAACGTATCATCATTTATTTGAATGTAAAAACAAACACTATCGCTATAAACATAACACTACAAACTCTTACAGTAAGATAAACTAAAACCAATTCCAAAGACAATTTACGTAACAGAGGAAAAAACAGTCACTAAGCTAAAACATGAAACAAAAACAAAAAGACAACAAATTTTCTCGTGTAACAAAACCTTCAGAAACTGCGAAAACATTAAAGACATTGGCTGAAAAGATTGTAACAAAATTGCTTATTTCTATTGAAATCTGTTTCCGCTGCTGACAGGTAGGTAATCGACAACTGACTGGTTTATAATTCACGAGATAACTTCCGCGTCCTGGTGAGGTTGAAAAAACCCCAACAGGAGGCAATAACAAACAAACAGTGTAATCGTGAAACAACATCAGGCACTTTCGGCATAAGGCACGTTGTGATTGTTTCAAACAAGGCAACAAAAAACAAAAATTCAACAAAAATATCAATGTGGATGAATTAATTTTAATGTAGCCAAAAGTATGTAGGGTTTCAAAATTCCAAGTAAGAAATTGAAGAGCTATTGTAATTGATTTTGTAGTAGCAAAAAATTATTGTGGACTTTTGCCCAGCAGTGGAATGTGGAAAAGGATTAAGTAAAAAAATAAATGGTCAGTAAAAAGATGAAAAATAAATAAAGATAGAGAAAGATAAAGAAAAGAGATAAAGAATTAGATAAAAGCTGAATAACAAAACAAAAACTTAACTTTTAACAGTTAAATCAACAAGGGTTGTGAAAACGGCGAATGAGTCTGTTCTCATTTTGTTAACAATAAAATCAACGAGCATTGTAAATTAACGATAATTGTAAGGATTTTTTGAATCGTTGGCCGTAACAGAAAACGGTGCCAATTTAGAACTGATAAATGACAAAATAAATGTAAATTTGACGGGAGTTTTACTCAGTAATTCGAACTTTCGATCAATGTCTGCTGTCATCAACATACATCACGACGCACATATTATGTCACCAAAATAGTGGCAATAGCGCGCTCGGCAATGTACGATGAAAACAACATAATATGATCGAATGTTGTTTTGATGGAGTTACCCCAGGGTACAGTCTATCGTTCGTTACAAGTAACAAAACAAAAATTCAACTGATAAAAAAACTTAACATAAGAAAGGATCGACAAACGCAAATTTAACAAAAACCAGACCAGCTGGCATTTTGAAACGATAACAAAACAAAAATTCAACAAATACCCAAAGTTGGTAACAAAACATTAACAATTAAGTGAAGTTGTTGGCGGTAAGTACTTAACTTCTGTGTTACACTTTTTTTAATAACCAATCGAGAGGGCTCGCGAAAGTAATGCGGTCAAAACAAAACATAACGACGAGTAACATTGTTTCGGAGTGTAACTAAACTCAACAATTGCAAACTTAATAAAAACAATTCTATAACCTGATGAGAAACAAACGCGGAATTTTCTCAATGAACCAGAAACAAATTGTAACAAAGATGTTTTTTCTATTTTTCTTTCGAAACTTATTTTTGAAAACAAACAAAAACACAACAACGATTCGTGTGAACTTGAAACAATAATAGAACTACACACGAACGTTTAACCGAAAACGTTGAACAAATGGTAACTTGAGAACTTTAACAAACAACACCGATCATTAAGGCAATGTTGATTTTAAAATGATAATACTACGTTAATTTTAATTTTATCCCTAATATACTACTAGAATAAATTAAATGATTTGGTAGAGACACACCTTCACAGCTTAAGTAGTAACCTATTCTAAACTAGAAAGTAGTTCACACAAGGCTCTAAATCTAATCCTATCATCTAATCCTATCCTATCTTTGGGAGTTTAGAAAATTGAATTTGATTCACCTCTTTTGATTTCATCTTTCGCCGACTGCCATGGTTTAATTTCATCTTTCGCCGACTGCTATTTTTTAATTTCATTTTATGCCGACTGCCATTTTGTGTTGAGTACGTTTTTATCCACGTCACATTAACGAGTTGTTACTTTTGTTCAGTATTTTTACTCTGACAATCTTCGTGATAATATCACTTTCTGGTTTCCAAAGCGTATCTGTAACAATGAACAATATTTATAAAATAACTGCTATTCTTATTCCGCTGCTGGATCCGAGAGGCTCAAAATTGGGGTAGGGGTAAAAGAGGAAAGAGGGCTTTACTTAGCAGTACCACTGCTAAGATAAGGCCTTTTTTAAGAGAAAAGATTTTGGAGTTAACAATCCTGTAAAATGTAACAAAACATACGTGGAATATGAAATACTAACTGCTAACTTCGAGATCAACACAAAATTAAATAAAAACCGCCAACTTACCGAATCGGAAAAACATTGAGCACGCTTCGCTTATTTTGTTTTCAGCGGCGAGAGCACTAATTTTGAACGGGGAAAACTGTTGCAAATGAAACATTAATTAACGTCACTACAGTTTCGAACTTTTAATTGACGAACTATCGGTGAAATTGGGAATGTTTTACTCTCGAACGGAGTTCGCCCTGGGGGGCCAGCCCCCAGAGTGTTCACTGTAGCTCGTGAAATTTGGAAGTGACCTTTGCTGAGTCCCGTTGCCCTTATATATGGGTCCTGGGCCCGCTACCCTTCCCCGCGCGACCGTGAGAGCGTTCCGCACGTGGGTTACTTGCGTAAGCGCACACAATGATTCCCTTCTTTTGTCGCATTGATTTCAACCCTCCGACCGTCTTACCGTTTATCTGTGTTTACCTGTACTTGCTTAGGGGAGAAGTAGTCCGGTGGGAATATTCGTCGATGAAATTAAATTACAGTACACGACAATCATATAATTTTAAGAGGGTTGCAGAGTTGCTTCCACTTTCACACGGTCTTTGGGTTATTGTTATGGTAATTCCCATCTTGCAATTGCGTGCGTCACATTTTCCGTTATTTCGATTGGGATAGCCAACGGTTACGTAGTGTTTATTATATTTTTTTAAGAATAACTAACAATAAATTTAAAGCAACTGTTTAATATATCTACCAGCTGTTTGGATGTCTGCGCCAGCACAAATCTATATTTTTCTGGTAAGTTCTAAGAAACTTTAAGGTTGGACTTGTCTGCCAGTCCAGCCTTAAGGCGTTAACCTTTAAACTTAAACATAAAAAACTGAGTAAAAATTACGAGATAAAAAATACAATTAAAAGTCACCCTGCCTTTTGAACATAACAGGTAACATACTAACTTTTTTTAAAGTTTATTTCGTCCCCCTACTAAAAATAGCTTCCTTTTTACTTTATCTCAGAACATGGTAAAGTAAGTAAGTAAAGTATGATAAAGTTATACTTTTAATACAGTGGCAAAGTAGAAGTTTAAAAATATAATATTAATTTTTGCATCGAGGAAGGAGGATGTGAAACACAAAGATTATTTTTCAATTCACTTATTTTTACAGTGGCCATCGCAACTAGCAAAAGTGAATAAATAGACATAACAAAAGTAAAAAACAAACCTTTTTTGAGAACACACGATACAGCTATATTGTATTGTACTCTAATTACTTACTAATTACTTATTAAACATTTCTGGTTCGTAAAATATATCTTCTCATTCCGAAAAATTAATCTAAGTATAAAATGTAACTGTACCTACTTCAGTAACGTTGTTTTACAGGTTTTAAAATATCGTGTTTCTCTTAACGTAGTACCTGTATTCCAGTAGAATAAATCCGTGGGCGTTTCTGACCACGATCTCCAACAATTCACATGAAGAAGTAAATCTTTTATCCTCCTACTACAAAAGAGCTTTTAAAAGGGTTTCGTTTAATACGATATTGCCGGCCTTTACAGTTTATTAAACGTAAGCTTTCTATTTTGATTGAGAAAAGAAAGAATAATATTATAATATACTTTTATAGTTTTATTTTATTAGTTCGTCAGTGATAAAAATTATTGAATTTTTATCTAAAATATAATTTATTTCAAATTATAAAAAATTGGTGATGTAGATGACGATGAAACTAAATAGTGACTAATAATAATACTAATAAAACACTTTTTTACAGACTTACTCGCGTTTAATAATTTACTATTTACATAGTTTTCCAGTTCCAGTCTCCCTGTGACCACGGACCCTGTAAAGGGTTCGAAACGTCAGGATAATATAAAAAACTATGTAAATAGTAAATTAAACGCGAGTTAGTCCGCAAAAAAGTGTTTCATTTCAATGTGTAGTGCTCGCTTAAAGCTCAGAAAACAATATACTAATAGATAACTTAATACACCAACTTAACCAAACTTTGCCCTAAGGTGCTGATTGAAATCTTAGAGAATGTAAAAAATCGTTTGTCATAAAATCACTAACATTTTTACGTGTAAGTTATACTCTAAGTTTGAGCGGGGGTCTTAACAAGAGGTGAAACTTGAGCCAGCATACGCGGAGCTAGTACCTAAGTCATTAATTTGCGCGATTCACAAAGCCCGGCGGCACGGCGATGGTGATTGACTCAACCAAGTGTTTTGCACCGAACAAAAGACCTTTTCAACGTCGTCATACCGAGCGCGTACTATTTAAAATAATGAAGCCCTTAATTTATTAAGCAGGAGTGCTATTGGCGAGAGGGCTCTTGGAATAGGTTAGCACCGGGAAAGTTTAGGTTGAAGGGAAATATAAGACGAATAAAATTCTTTATTGATTTTCATGGCTATACTTAACAAATTAAATCGATCTACAAACCTAAGAAATAATTAGAATTAGCTTAACTAATTAATACAAAATCTATAACTCAAGATTATGGAGTTACCCAAGTAACACACATAAGTTGAATACTAGAAAATACTAGAAGAATACTGGATTATTGTGTACTTAGCGCTGAATAAAATTACTGAATAAAAGCAGAGTAGCATGCTATTCAGACAATACACTGCTTAAATGGGCACAAATTATTCAGCTTTAGGTTGCCATTGCTGAGTAATATCATTATAGTAACGTTATAATCGCAGTATTAGGTGTAACAGGTGGTAACAAGGCAAAATACCACCAAATTAAGGAAACACTAGTTACACTTAATTTAGACAATTGTCGTCCATGTACGCTTTTATATTTATAGTAATTAAGTTAAAGGTTCACGATTTGTTCTGTAAGAATGTTTATTAATACTTTTGGTGACAGATGATTCATATTTATGACAGTGAGAGAAGATAAGTTTTTAAAATGATTGTATGATATCGGTTTAAGTACATTTTGTTAATAACTTCATTATTTTACGTGAAAGCTAGTGGGAATTCAAAATTACTGTTAGAGTATACATGTATTTCTAAGAAAATTTTCAAGCGCCAGCACTTAAATAAGTTTTTACTTAAATAAACACATTTAGGCAAAAACATTTCGGGTAAAAATTAACTGATTGTGTCATTATTTTAGTCTGTTACCAATAATTACATTATAAAAATTATTACAAAGTGTGTGTGTCGTAACAGGCGACTAACTAAAGACTACATCCAACACCATAGAGTGGCAACGGTTGCAAACCTATCACGCTGAGCACATGTGCAGTTGTTGTAAAACGTTGACTATGTCAGGGGACTGCTCCTGCGGTCCTCATTGCATATATAGTCTCTGACTAACCCTTTGCGAATAGTTTCGAGATAAGAAAAACACTTCCCATCAGAAAAATCGAAACCCCTTGCAAGTTTATGTTTTTTAAGGATTATCAGAAAAATGTGTATATTTAGGAATATATGTCAAATGTCGTTTTTTTTTCCTTTGTGCGATCAACACATTTAGCCAGTGTCAAGTTTTTAATAGTAATTATTATTTACTTTACATTAAGTGGGAGATAATGAGTGATAAGGAACGTTTAATGGTAAATGATTTTCCCCCAAACCCCTCGAGACTCAATAAAGCTGTGGGACTTTATTGAGGTCTCACACGGACTTCTGATGTTGCACTGTTTTGTTTTATTTGTTATCACTTATGCACGTTCACAACCACTTAACCGTAAATAATCAACCATTATTTCACATTAATATTTGACAAAACACAAATTATAGAAAATAATACAAAACTGCAGACATGACGCTTCACTTTCCCGCCAAGAAGTCAAATGTCGTTTAATAGTGAATAATATGAGGTTTTTAAATCCTAATGTTAATGTTCTAAATTCAAATTAATTCTAAACTCTTTTGTGTTAAATTAGGACAGAAACCATAAAAACGGATGTATGTCTATTTTTCTGATGAGAAGTGTATTGTTCTTTTATCGAAACCAATTTCGAAAAAAGAAATATTATTGTTATCTAAAATCTCTTTAGATATAAACTCTATGAATATTTTAGTGTAGGTTTCTATAGAGACGAGTTGTTGTTTTTTGTTGACGTATAGAGGATAAAATAAAAGTATGTAGTAATAGCTTGAAAATAATTGTTTAATTTATTGGTGGCTTAATATGATACCAATGTACTCGTAGGACACTGCGACTTACTCGAACATATATAATTAACAGGTTATGGGCGCCTGAAAACGTGAGTAAAATGAGTCATATACATATTGAGCCGTTGAAAAGAGAAAATTATGACACATGGCGAATCCACGCCAAAGCATATCTAACTAAGCTAGGATTGTGGAATTATGTATCAGAGGCAATAAAGAAGCCTACTGAAGGTAACGAACTAATTAAATTCTTAGAAAAAGATGGTTTGGCACTGGCAGAATTATTGCTAATAATTTCGCCTAGTGAACTAAAACAAGTGAAGAACAGTGAAACAAGTAAAGATGTCTGGAATACTCTCGAAAGTATTTATTATAGCAAAGGTCCTGCACGGAAGGTAAGTCTTTTGAAAGAACTGATATTGAGAAAAATGAAGGATGGCGATAACATAGTGGATCATTTAAACAAATTCATGGATATTGTCGATAAATTAGAAGATATGGGCATATCAATTAATCAAGATTTACTTAGCATTATGATGCTCTACAGCCTACCTCAATCATTCGAAAACTTTCGTATAGCCATAGAATCCAGAGATAGTTTACCAAGTTCAGAAAACTTAAAAATAAAAATTATTGAAGAAGCTGAAGCAAGAAGAAATACAACAAGTACAAATGAACAAAACTCTGAACTAGAAGCGCTATACAGCAGACAACCGGGAAAAAACAAAAAAATATACTGTTGAATGTTTTAAATGTAAGAAAAAAGGACATAAAACAAATGAATGTTGGTCAAAAGTAAATAAAAGTGATAAAAACAATGATTATACTGTTGAATGTTTCAAATGTAAGAAAAAAGGACATAAAACAAATGAATGTTGGTCAAAAGTGAATAAAAGTGATAAAAACAATGTGAGCCTACTTTGTTCAGAAGAAATATGTCTAATTACAAATGACAGTAAAAATAAAATAAGAAAATGGTGTCTCGATAGTGGTTGTACATCCCACATGACACATGAATTGGAAAGAATTCAGAATTTGGAAAATAATGACAGAAAAACTTTGAAGTTAGCTTCCGATAACAATACGGCACAAATTGAAGGTCATGGTTCAGTTAAACTAAATATTAAAGAAAGACCTGATCTACACTTGACTGAAGCCTTGTAAGTACCATCACTGACGACAAACCTAATGTCAGTAGGAAAAATTACCGACAAAGGTGCAACAGTATTATTCAAACAGAAGAGTGCAACTGTAATGCGGAATAAGGAAATACTGTTAAAAGCCGAAAGAAATGAAGACGGTTTATACTATATTAAAGAAAATATACAAGAAAAAGCTAACTGCTGCGAAACCAATCAAGAATTAGTAAGAAAGGCTAAGGAAATGATACAAGATATACATAAATACAAAAATAATGGGATATGTCAACTTAATAAAGCCATTTATGGTTAAAAGCAAGCAGGACGACAATGGTTTTTAAAACTGCACAAAAAATTGCAGGAGATTGGTTTTAAAAATGCTACAGCGGATCCTTGCTTGTATATTTTAGATAAAAGAGGTGAAAAACTATATGTAAACATATATGTTGATGATTTAATTCTGGCATATAAATCGGATAGCCTATTCAAAGAAGTGAAAATAAAATTGCAGAAAGCATTTGATTTAAGAGATATGGGTTCTCTACATCACTGTCTTGGCATACGATTCTCCCATGTAGAGGGAGAAATGAAGTTGTCTCAGGAAAATTACGTAGACAATTTAGTAGAAAAATTCAACATGGAAGAATGCAAGCCGACATGTACACCCATGGAGCCAGGTTTAAAATTAGAGAAAAACGAAAGTGAAAAACTAGAATCACAAATCTACCCATACCAAAAACTAATTGGATCATTAATGTACTTAGCAGTGGCAACAAGGCCAGATATAATGTTTGCTGTTAGCTACCTGAGTCAATTTAACAATTGTTATGACAAAAGCCACTGGTTAGCGGCTAAAAGAGTAATCCGATACCTAAAAGGAACGAAAACTTTATGTTTAAGATACAAGAAGACTGGAATGGCACTTGTGGGTATGGCTGATGCAGACTGGGCGGCATGCACAATTGACCGTCGGTCATACACAGGTTATATTTTCAAATATGGCGGTGGATTAATTAGTTTTGAGACAAAGAAACCAAGAGTTGTGGCTTTGTCGACGGCAGAAGCCGAATATATGTCAATGACAGAAGCAACTAAAGAAGCACTGCATTTGAAGCAACTTCTGGCAGATATTGGAGTTTTACAACAGACCGTCATAATATACAATGACAATTTGGCTGCACAGAAGTTAGCAAGCAATTTAATGAACGGAAAGAGATCAAAGCACATCAGTATTAAAGAGCATTTCATAAGAGATTGTGTCCAGAAGAAATTGATAACTGTACGATACAAGGATACAGATGTTATGGAAGCGGATCTCTTAACCAAAGCTTTACCACAGCCAAGGCTGTTGAGACTTATGAAAATGATTGGAGTCACTCAGACTTGTGCTCAGACCCCATAGTCATCGTGAGGGGGAGTGTTATATATAATCTCTTTAGATATAAACTCTATTAATATTTTAGTGTAGGTTTCTATAGAGACGAGTTGTTGATTTTTGTTGACGTATAGAGGATAAAATAAAAGTATGTAGTAATAGCTTGAAAATAATTGTTTAATTTATTGGTGGCTTAATATGATACCAATGTACTCGTAGGACACTGCGACTTACTCGAACATATATAATTAACAATTATTCTTATTTAGAAACTGGTTTCGAATGTGGCCAAAGCGGAGTCGTGAATGTATTATCGGGGTCACCGTTGTTGCTTTACCAGTTTGCAGAAATTTTCGTATGAAGCGCACCGCCCGCCCGGGTACGTGCCCGTACCAAATAGACGACGCGGTGTGCAAGGGATTTTGACCTTTACACTGGTAAAGCGACGAAGTCCGCGATAGTATGTATGTTTCTCATATTTTTCATGCGTCATTCAGTCACTACAAGATTGCTTACATAGATACTATAATTAAAATCATGACTATTATCGCCGAAAGGTTACAAATTGCATTTTTTCAATATTTTTTTTTAAATTTCTAATTTGTTCGCAACAAAATTTGCGTTAAAATTATATAAACAATAAACAGAAAGGTTAGCTAAAGACTAGGCAATGAGGACAGCAAAAGCAGTCCTCTACCATAGTCCACTTTTCACCAAATAGCGACTGAACATGTGCTCAGTGTGACAGGTAGTGAGCCCTTTACAGCTCTATGCTGTTGGTAGTATGTGTAGTCTTTTGTCCTAGTCCTAGTCGCCTTTTACGACACCCAAGGGAAGAGAGGGGGTGGTAGTATTCTTTCACCGCTACGCAACACGGTTGCTATTACGCTATATTAAGTTAAAAAATATTTTGAAATTACATCTCGACTGCGATCTTTGCGTTATGGATCTCCGAAACAAAAATACATTAACAATTTTGACTTATTGAATAGTGTAGAATAGCTATTGGAATAGTGCGTAGCGGCCTCGCTTTTTGTAAATTTTGCTTAACTTTTTAATTAAACCCAAAATTGCAGAGAAAGGGGTTTAGGGGGTCAAAGTTGCTCGCGTCCGTAGGGTTACCCTTGAGACCCTACACGTGATCCCTGGGTGGTGCTAAATGAGTGACACTGACTGAGTGGTAGAGCCACGCTGCGTTGCAGCACGCATTGGGCCGGCTCGCCCGGCGTAATACCACCCTCTCACTAATATTCGGCGTGAAATAATGGCACTTGGTGCTGTTGTGTTTCGTCCGACCAGTGAGGGTCCCGGAGGCCCCTTCCCCCCCCTCCTCCCAATTCCTATTCCTTCCTTAAACCTATTCCTCCCTTAAAGGCCGGCAACGCGTCTGCGATTCCTCTGGTTTTGCGGGTGTCCAGGGGCGGCGGTGATTACTCTCCATCAGGTAACCCGCCTGCTCGTTTGCCTCCCTCTTTTATATAAAAAAAAAAGATTTTCATAAAATGCGCGGAGGACCTTTTTTGAGCTCATAGATATAACTACTGTTTTAAACAAATTAAATAAAAAAATTTGAATGTTATCTCTTATATGGTCGTATAGTGCTTAGCGGCCTCGGAATATTTAGATATCATTCATTTTATATAGAAAAAAAATCTTTTCCAAAACCAAAAAAACTTTGAAAGTCGCTTTAAGTTAACTGGGAATTTCTCCTATCTACCATAATATTATTGAGCAAAATTTATACCAGACTAATTGTTACTTCATGAGGAATAAAGATTTTATAAATAATTTATTATACTATTTCGATAAAAACGATAAATACAACTGCAAATTTACTACAAAATGCGATGCGCCGGCCGTCCGAACTCAGCTTATTCTCGCAGAGCGGAGTTTTGTAATATTATGCATGAATTTATTATCCTATTTCGATAAAAAAACCATAAATACAACTGCAAAATTACTACAAAATGCGAAAATGGGCATTTTACGCAAAAATCACATTTGAGATGTAATAGGCCTCTTATGTACCTAAGTACTAGTTATTTCACGGTACGTTATGATATAACCGGGTCGCTTAGCAGTGAAAGAATACTACCCTCCTCTCTTCCCTTGGGTGTCGTAAAAGGCGATTAACGGACTAAAGACTGCACATACATCCAATAGCATAGAACGGCGATGAGCTCACCACGTGACATTAACGGTAAAAGATCTACGGGATCAGTGGTTAAAATAGGAGTTCCGCAGGGGTCAATACTTGGTCTATTCTTGTTTTTGGTTTATATTAATGACTTACCTTATTTTGTAAAAGACAGTCATGAGATAGTATTGTTTGCTGATGATACTTCACTTTTATTCAAAGTGAAACGACGACACCCAAATTATGACGATGTGAATAATGCGGTCTCGAAGATTGTTCACTGGTTTAGTGTTAATAACTTGCTATTAAACGAGGGAAAAACCAAATGTGTAAGATTTGTATTGCCTAATGTTAAGCAGGTAATAACTAGTGTACAAATTAAAGATAGGAATGTGAATCCTGTGGACACCACTGTGTTTCTAGGCATCACGTTGGATGCCAAGCTTCAGTGGGGCCCACATATAGCTAAATTGTCAAATAGACTTAGCTCTGCGGCTTATGCTGTAATGAAGATTCGTCAGTTAACTGACGTTGATACAGCTAGATTAGTTTATTTTAGTTACTTTCATAGTGTAATGTCGTACGGCATTTTACTGTGGGGAAATGCTGCCGACATTCAAACTATCTTTGTGCTGCAGAAAAGGGCTATTCGAGCAATATATAACCTACAGGCTGGTGACTGTCTCAGAGAGAGATTTAAGGATATAAGTATAATGACAGTTGCATCACAATATATTTATGAAAATCTTATGTATGTTCATAAAAATATTGAAATGTTTTCAAAAAACAGTGATATTCACAAATTAAACACTAGAAGTAAGAACAAATTAGCAGTGCCTTATACTAGGCTCCATAAAATAAATAACTCTTTTAAGGGTCTGTGTGTACGATTATACAACCAAGTACCAAATGACATTCAGAAATTAGATCTTGATAAATTTAAAATCAAAATCTAAGAAAAGCTTTATAAAAAACCTTATTATAAAGTGTCGGATTATACAGAAGACAAAACAGCTTGGGTCTGAAATGCTCCAAGTACTCCAACAGCTATTTCTAATTGTCTATAATTAATTTATATAGAGTACCATATCTAATCAAACTATTTACATTCGAATTTTTATTTTGTATTTTGTGGTAACGACATATAATATACCTATATATTTTTTGTAAATGTCGTTGCTTCTGTGCGCTGTGGTTTCTTGCGCCCGTTCTTTGCCACAGTTAAAAAATGATGTCCTGAATGGGTGGTAGGTTAAAAAATATTTGGACGTTTCATAGTACTTTTTAATTGAGTTTATTGAATAAATAAATTTTGACTATTGACTATCACGCTGAGCACATGTGCAGTCGCTATTTCTTGAAAAGTGGACTATGACTGCTTTCCCTCATTGCGTAGTATCTAAATAACCCTTCGGGGATAATAGTCGTGATTATATGTATCGTTATGGTATATAAATATCGAGGTTGCTGTGAATTTTATTGTACATTATTATTACCCGTGGGGTGTCCAGGTGCTTTACCCACGGAGCAGAGATAGCGTAATGTTTCTCACGGTTGCACAACAACAAATAAGTTACCCCAAACGCGGCGTCTGTACGTTCTGTGTGAAATAAGACGCTTGCCAAATATTTCATTTGGCAGATTAAAGTGCGCTATGATTTGTGTTGATATTTGAAAGTTAAAAAAAAAACAAATAATGTTACTTGAAAGAGTTGTTGGCCAGATTGCTAAAGGTAGGTTTGAATCCTACTTGTAGACTATCTACTCGGAGATTTGAATTGGCATTCATGATTTCTTAGCTTTCTTAATGATTGGTATTTCATTAATGACATAATTTCAATTTGTTTAAGTACTATTGTACACTCAGCTTCACGGAAAGTGGCCCAAACGTAAACAATGCGATATGAAGTAAATAAGTCGGCGTATCTTATAACTTTGTATGACCATTCATCAGTACGATCGTTTTTGTCATTTTAAGAGAGTAGTTATAAAAACATGTTCGTTACTTGGCCTTTGTGACACTTAAACTCATTTCTATATTAAGATTCAAAAAATGAAGGTGGTTTTAATTAAATAAAAAAATGTGTTTGCAGTTAATATTGTTTCTTTTGTTTTTAAATTAATCTGTTTATGCTCCTTTGCAAAATCATACCACAATACCCATTACTCCAGCTCAAGTCACTCAAGCTGTATTGCTTAGGAATCAAGGGAAAACTCAACGGGAAATTGCTGAGATTTTAAATGTACCGCGTACAAATCTGAGATTGACAAGGTACGATCAGACCGGGCTCTATATCAGAAGGCCAGGAATTGGTGGAACAAGGTACACTTCGACGGGTGACGATCGATTCATTGCCCTCGCAATTTTGCGAAATCGGTTTTTTTAACGCGGTCGAGATCCGACAACACCTGCAAATTGCAAAAGGGGTTAATGTGAGTAAGCATACAATTAGACGAAGAATGGAGGAACGAAATCTACGAACCCGAAGACCTGCTCAGGGTCCAGAACTCCTCCAACAGCATCGTGTAGCTCTACTTCGTTTTGCCAGAGAACACGCAAATTGGACTGGATTGGACTTGGATTTCTAGCATTGGGCCGTAGTGTGGGATTTAAGAACCGGTATTGATTGAATAGGTAAGCTGAAGATGTTTGAATGATTTTACAGAGTTTTTCACGCGTGAGTCCTCCTCTAGTGTTGCAAACGTCCATTAGATTACGGTAACCGCTTACCATTAGCACGAGCCGTACAGGTGACGGCTAATCAGGTGATTATCACCTTAGTTACAACTATTAAAAGATAAAATATTTTATAAAAATCTAATTCTCTCCATGTTCATGTGGAAAGGCCTAAAAGTGGTACTTTTAAATGATGGTGATGATGACATCAACTACTTTTTAATTTGCGAGTAAAAAGTGTAAAGAAGATTTATCTTTTCCGTGTAAATGACAATACAACTGAAGAAGATAGAAAAGATAATTCGGAGTCGCCATCTCCGAACGAAGTCCCGAGTTCAATTCCCGGTCGGCTTATTTAGAAATCTGTTTTTTTTATCTAGACTGTCTCAGGTGTTTTATATGCAAAATAAGAATGTATTTAAGTATGTTTATCCGTTATCTTATCTAGTTAACCGTTAAACAAAATTAAATAAATCCTTACGTAGTTAAATTACAAACTTGTTTTTTTTTGTTTTTGTTAGTTGCAATTGCAACGATCCCCTAACCTTTTCTCTGAACTTTATCACTATGTGACCTTATTATCTTCTGAATATATCGTAGCCCATTAACCTTACCAATCGGTAACCAATGATGAATAGGTACAGTCGGCATATAAAGTTTAAAAAGTTAATACTCATATTTGACAGTTTGTGAAACTTATTCCTAAAGAGATAAGAGTGAAGACCAGTCAAAGTGTGTACCCACTTTTGATGCCGGTCGTACTTTAGATGATTAGACGGCATTTTTTACAATGGGCAAACTCCATTTTGGTTTAATGCCTTGTTATCGAGCAGCGCTGTTATCGCTAAACAAACTTTGTCTGGTTCCTGTCCCAAATGTTAGTTGTTTATCTAATGCTGCCTGAGGGAACAAAACAGACTAAGTAGCTTTATTCGTTAACTTGCAGCCTCTGGTCTAGCGGTTCCACTATCGGTCTCGGTACAGAGGTCGCAGGTTCCATTCCCAGCCACATTATTGTTTTTAATTTGGTTGGGGTACGAAATGCTTTAAGTCTGCCTGGTAAGCTATTATCATATCGTGTGTTGTCACGACAACAATACTACTGAGCATTGTTGTGTTCCGATAGATAGATGATTTAAGATAGCAAGTTACTCAGTAGTTGAGGATTCCATGTAAAGTAAGCTTCCACATTCGAAGTTCGTGAAATAAAAGACAAACGTTTTCCAATTGTGCTACGTTGAATAAATGTTTTGAGTTTGAATTAGAAATAGTTACTGATAAAATATACTTTTGCATTGGTAAGACGTTCTTCATTCATTCGTTAACTTTGTGGAAAAACGAAAGCTGACTTATAACGTTTTTAGTAGTAAGTCTTTGATTATTATGTCACTGCTGGAGAGGCCTATGTCTAGCAGTGGACAGGTACAGGCTAAAGATTATGATAATGATAATGTCACTTATTATTATTATTCAGCCTGTTACTTACTGTTATTTATGTACGAAATCCTTGTTCCGCCCGCAATTTTAGTTGAAACGATTCACCAGCCAAGCCTACATCTGTAGTCGTCAGGTACAATATCTTAAATGTACAGTTTCTGCGGTCTCCGAAACAATATGTTGCTGCTGGCGACACGGCCTGCACCTTAACATATTATTGTACACACATACATACATCATGCTTTAAAAGAGCTACCCAGTAAATTACTCAATACCGAAATTATTGACATGGCTTAAGGACAAGAAATTTTATAAGGTTAGTGACATGTTTATGAAATAATTTAAGTATTTTCATTAATTTTATTGTTTATTGACTTTTATTGTTTGACATTTTTATATTTTATTTAATGATTTTATTTTCTTTTTTATATCAATTTTAAATTACATTTTGTTTTTGTAATGTCAAAGTTATTATTAGATTTTTTTTAAAGTATTAATTTATATTGTTTTTTGTACTTACTTACTTTTTTAAATTGTATGCAATGGTAAAATATCGGATATTTCCTAATTATGTAACATCTTTTGTACCATATTTTTGCAATAAATGATTATAAATATTATTATTATTATCATGCCCGTTTCCGGAAGAGGTAGGCAAAGACCGCAGCTTTCCACTTGCTACAATACGGACGGACACACTTCTTTTGCCTAAGAGGTCTATTACATCTCAAATGTGATTTTTACGTAAAATGCCCATTTTTGCATTTTGTAGTAATTTTGCAGTTGTATTTATAGTTTTTATCGAAAAAGGATAATAAATTCATGCATAATATTACAAATCTCCACTCTGCGAGAATAAGCTGAGTTCAGAAGGCCGGCCGGCCGGCGCATCGCATTTTGTAGTAATTTTCTAGTTCTATTTATAGTTTTTATCAAAATAGGATAATAAATTCATTATAAAATCTTTATTCCCCATGAAGTAACAATTATTCTGGTATAAATTTTGCTCAATAATATGATCGTAGGTAGAAGAAATTCACAGTTAACTTTAAGCGATTTTCGAAGTTTTTTGGTTTAGATTAAGAATTTTTTTTCTATAAAAAATCAATAATAGCGAACAATTCTGAGGCCGCTACGCACTCTACGACTATAAGAGATAACATTTAATTTTTTTTTTTTTTCATTTGTTTAGAACAGTACTTAGTTCAATCTAGGAGCTCAAAAAAGTGCCTTCGCGCATTTTTTGAAGTCTCTCTCTACAATTTTGGTTTTAATTAAAAAGTTAAGTAAAATTTACAAAAAGCGAGGCGGCTACGCACTATGCCAGTAGCTATTCTACACTATTCAATAAGTCAAAACTGTTAATGTATTTTTGTTTCTGAGATCGAGTACGCCAAAATGGGCCATTTTTTGCAAAAATCACAGTCGAGATAGGCCTCTTAAGGCGAGGTATTCCGAGCGCTTCTCTCTCACTCTCTCGACGGTACAACGGTACGGGAGGGGCGGATGTATCAACGAAGCGGCGCGAATAGGCGCGTTTTATAGGTATAAACCAAAAAACTTCGAAAATCGCTTAAAGTTAACTGTGAATTTCTCCTACCTACGATAATAATATTGAGCAAAATTTATACAATTCCCCATAAAGGCAAAAAACCTTTTTTGTTTTGTTTATAACCTGGATTAACACATAGGATACTTTTATCTCGATATTCCCACGGGAACGGGAACCACGCGGGTGAAACCGCGAGCGGCCGCTAGTAGCAAATAAAACTAGCGCTTTATTAAAAATAGTAGTAATAACAGCGTCGAATTTGGTCGAATTACTATTCAACAAACAGCTTTGTAAGGTAGAAGAAACATTGGACTACAATGGCGGAAATCTGTAACGTTCCACTTAAGTCCCCGATTCCGTTCCCATTCACTTGCACGTCCGTCCCTTGGGGCGCCTGTGCACGGTCAACGAAGGAATTGTCTTTCACCTCTCCCGTGCACTGTGGAGGCTGGACCGACTATCTGAACTGTGAACTTATTACATTCTAACCGCTAGGCCACGATCAATTGGGTTCCCTACATGAAATCGAAAGTTGCCGTAGCAAATGTAGCGACTGGTGATGTACGTCTAGGAAAACGCTCCCGGGAACTTTTGACTCCCAATGTGCCCGTAAGTTTTCCGGGCACATTGTGAATATTGCCCAATGTTCCCAGCAGACAGTCCAGTTGTAGCTATCAGTATTGGTTGCAAATGCGGGTAGGTGATCAAACCCGCGTTGTAGCTGTGCATCGAGTTCAGGTCTTCGAGATCAAACCGAGCCCTTTACCATAGAGGTGTTGAGAATTAGACATAAACAAGAAATACTTAGCTTACTTTTAAATAAGGAAGGTTCGATCGAGACAAACGATATTCCGGTGAGTCAAGTTTCAACAAACCAATTTTAAATACAGTACGCTCCTTGTCTATTTTAAAACGACTCTTATTCTCTCTCTCTATCTCTCTTTCTTGTTGATCCTTTGTTTTTTTTAAAGATTTTAACGATGAAATATTCCTTCGAAAACAGCGAACTGGTTAAACAGATAGGAATAATGATTTATGAAAGAAAAAAAGACTAAGTATGTCGGGTAGACAATCTAAAAGTTCCTTTTTTGATAAAAGACGAGGAACACAATACGTAACGGAAATAGATATGTCAAAAAGAAAATTGCTTGCTATTCGCTACTTACAGATACGGCAAACGAAATATAGCAACGACAAATCATTTACTTGTCTGCCGATAAGAATCTCAAACTTAGTATTTTCTCTAAATTCGCTAAACAAAGAAGAAAGGTAACTTCTGGGACATATACCCTGACATAAAACGTACATTAAACAAACACTTTGTACTAGCTTTTGCCAGCGGCTTCGCTCTCCTTAATTTTTTACGGAGAAAAGTAGCCTAAAACCGTCTTTAGCACCTGTCCTATCTATCTCTATAAAAAATCATCAAATTCGGCGGTACAAACGTGAAATCATAACATTCACAAACTAACGAACTCACTTTAACATTTATATTATTAGATTTATTGGTTAGGATGAGAATATAAGCCGGTATATCAGTATACCAAATAAAATAATAGTTCCGCTCCTACATTATTATCCGTAAATGAACGAACAATGTTGTATGTTGTCATTGATATCACAATCCATTATGTATGTCGTGACACAGTAAGGTGTAATTGCTTAAGAACGTTAGGTTAGACGAACATCACTTACTTACAAGGCCAAAGTAAAAGGTCCGTTAATGTATTGGTTTAAGGTGTGTTTTAAAATGCGAATGCTTAGCCTGATTTTTCGCCTACAGTACATTAGCGTACAGTTCACTGCTTTGCTACGCGCACTGATTTTGCCGAAGCTACACCTAAGAGGACTTTAGTGTTGTTTTAGAACTAAATATGGAACATAATTCTCTTCCGGGCTGCATCAGACTCTTCAAAGCTGTTGATGCTTCTAGTAGTAGTAAGTATATTAAATCATATTCAGACAAATGATTAGTATAAAATGTTTACTAGATAAAAATCAACCTGTCTCAGGAAGCTTGAGTGGGATTCGAACCCACGGTTAGAGCAGTGGACCGGCAATCCAAAGGTCGTGGGTTCGAATCCCACTCGAGCTTCCTGAGACTGGTTGATTTTTTTCTAGTAAACATTTTATCCTATATTTATATAGCATTGTAAATGCAAAATTACAATAATAAAAATGATTCGTATCCGACTTTTCTATACTTAAGCTGACGTACCTTGATTCTGCCTCCGCGAGTAAATACACATGGAAAATTAATTATTGCTCACGATTACATCATAATTTTAACTAGTTTCTTCGTTAGTTTATTGCTAGTTTGAGTTGGTTATGAATATGACCCTTATTGACCTCTGGTAAATAGGAATTAAAGGCTTCAACAAAATCGATAGAATATTAGGTACTTATTATGATACATTTTGTACTTACATTAGTTTAATTTTGACATCTTTTCTTACAGTTTACATAAATTCAGGCGTCACATAATGGACACCTCTTAGGTCACGTTCAGGTCTGCTGAATACATTAAAAGTTTGAATAATTATATAAGTATTGAACTCATACTTAAATTTAGATGTTTCGTATTGATGGTACCAAATGCTTATTTTGAATATTGAAGGTGTTTGTTTATTTTTAGTATTTTTCTAATGTTTTTGAACTACGTTTCGTTTTGTTTGTGCATGCCGTGGTAACCTATAATTGACACAGTATTTAGTAATGAGTCAATTACATAATTGTACTCTTAACTTTTATTTAATGTGTGTCTTGTTGGTTGCTATTAGAATAAATAAATAAATTTGCAGAATTCTATTTTCTTTAGCATATAGAGGCCATAAACTAATGAAAGTGGGACAGTGTAATGCTAATCACTCGTGCGGATAATGAACTACGTCATTAACGGCCGTAATTAAGTATACTTCTATCTGTGGTTTTTCCTACTAGAGTAGGCATTTGGCATAATTTGTATACATAGATACATAATTATATAAACAACAGATAGATCGATTATTCATTACATCCGATAAACGATAAAAACCTTACCAAGTAAACTTCAACTAAGCCAAGCGACTGACACATGAAAAAGTTGAAGGACTTTTCACGTGTCGGTACTATGATTCCGTAATAAAATATGAATCGTAACGCCGCGCCGCCAGCACGTGCTCGCAGACCTATTGACCGGCGCCCATTGTGCTATTGAAACATTATGTACGTACAAGAATGGGCCTTCTTCACCGTTGCACGTGCATCTCCTAAGAACAGGCGACTTCCCCTATAGTTTCCTCAACATTTCTGAGAGTGCGCGAGGCAGCGTCGCACCTCAATTATTAACGCATACACTCCCTTTCTGGCCCCACTTCTTTTCATATGGGACAAAAGCGGATTCAGGTCGTGGTAACAACGGAAAGATTGCAAACGACGTACGTACTCATACGTACGGCCCGGGATACGGTATGGGTGAACTTTTAATATTAAGCGCCCGAAACGAGGCCGCGCCAAGTTTATTACGATCGTCGTATACAAACAGCTGTATACAACATACAACGACACATTCATGAATTACGTACCGTTTTTGTGGTACACCTCAACTGGGCTTTAGTGAACAAAGTGAATAAACAGATATACGCCTATTTTGTTTCCTTACAAACCACGCGGTGAGTTTCACGCGACACTAGATATGTTGCTGGCTGAAGTAAATGTGTGCCGCCATTGTAGTGACGCTAATAAATAACCATAAACCTGAGAATTCTTTTTTCGTGAAATACAAAAGCTTTGTTCGCGTTGAGGTGTTTTCTTTATGTACAGTTGAGTATTTGAATATGTGTAAATTTCAAAGTTGCAAAATTATGTTTCCGTTTAATGAAGTAATCATTTTACTTCATATTATAAAAATATTGTGTGTTATCGATAAACGCAATTATTATCTGTAGTCACGTTTATTTAGACATATTTAGGACTAAATGATACTTTAAATATATTAAAATATGTGATACTTGTATACTTTAACATCACATACACACAGTGATATTATTTTGCACACATCTATTAATATACCGGATGGAAAAAGAAGAGCGTGGTTGGAGGAAAAGTACCATTAATATTGATGATGGCAAATTTTACTGAGAGGAAACATTCCTTTATTTTGAATTTAATTTTTAATTTTGTTTTTAATTAATACTGCATTTAAAGATTTTTGAAAAATCACCTGCTTGAGCAGGTAATCGAGTCGGTGAAATGTGAAAAAAAACATAATTAACTGAACAGTGAATTCAGTCGAAGAATACGTCGTGCATACATGAAAGTGGGTCTGATTTTAAACAAATTCATAAGTTAAGTGAACTATTTTCTTTACATACGAGTAAGCTTTACAAAAAAATCTATTTCTTGGTATTTCTTTAATTTAAGATAACATAGTAATGTTAAGAATATGTTAAGAAATTGATCCTTATGAATGACTCTTTCTGTTGGTAAATGATTTTTTCCAGATTTCATCGGTTCGATTCCCGGCTCAAGCAGCTGATTTTTCAAAAATCTTTAAATGCAGTTTTAATTATTTTTGAAAATAAAGGAATGTTTTCCTTCATTCAAATTTGCCATCATCAATATTAAGGGTACTTTTCGTCGTACCACTTTCTTTTGCACCCTGTATATTTCAGTGTATACATAACATAGCAGTATGTAGGTATGTTGTATTATGATATATAGGATAACATATAATATACATTATAAAAATAAATAAATATGCCACATACAGTAGCTACAAAAAATGATTGCGTTTAATAATTCCATATTTTACTAATGTTAAATATATATAGGCTTCAATGAAAGGTTACTTTTTTTAGTTTTTAAATGATAAATACAAATTCAAGAGCTCAACTGTACAACACAACACTTTTTGTACTGACAAAACGGAGATATGATCTCCAAAATAAGTGTTGTACTGTTTTTAAAGGAGCCGAGACGGATTGCTATCCTTTACATCATTTTGTTATATGCATATAGTATGTACACAAGGAAGGAATTAACTGTCTTGTATACATAAAATGTAGGTACGAAACAGTTTTATTTGTGTATGTATAGAGTTGTGTTATCAATATTATCATCGTTTATGGTAAGTATACAATTATGAAATAGTTTTTAAGTACCTTAATACCCTTTAGGCACGGAACGTCGTACCTATTACCTGAATGTCTAGTCGGTTCGTAAACTTAAAAACGATTTCATAATTGTATGTCAGATACTTATACCTGTAAATAAGTTTACAGGTTAAATAGTAAAAGTGGTTATTATTCTTTTAAAAACATGTAGTGTTTATTTCATTTCAGATTTCAATAAATACAGGAATGTATCTAATCGAGTTTGAATTGAATAAGTTCGATGTAACTTGTCCTTGATTCTAACTGTTGATTGGATCGAATTAACCATAATTGGAAAATATCACTTCGAAAAAATATTTTAAAACATAACATTTGCGAGTTTCGATCAATATTAATTATTACACTAATTTGTTAATTAGTTAGTAAAGAACTATAATTATTTTTGAATTTATGTTTTTCTATTTCATTAGTTCATACTAACTACAGTTAGATTAATATTAACCTGTTCCCTATATACGTTTCGCAGAATAACAAAGTAGCGACACTAGTTCTATTTAATTCAATCCGGAGTACAACCATGTTACGTGCGCAACGAAACGGCCATCTTGTAAGTAATGCTATCAAATCCGGTAACCGGCCTGTTTACCCTCGGTAGGGCACCGTGCGAAACTGTTTATGCAAATCAGAACGGAGGACCCGTCTCACAGTTTGATATAGCACCGTATGAACAACCTGAAGGGTCCTTTTCAAATTCCCCATATGCAAGGACACGATTGAAGGCAGCTTTTTTATAGCCCGGATACAGTAATCTAGTTCAGGTGCGCTCTAGAAAAATCCGAGAGGATTTGAGGTCGCACACGTTCTCCCGTTTTATTGCATATTGAGACGTACTATTCTTCTGATATATTTCCCGTAGACGCTGCTTTACGTCCCTGGCCTGCTTAACAATTTGAAGTGAATCTTCCGCCGGAAAAATATGTTACGTTCGCTAGGTGTTCGTATGTAATACACGGGTTATGTATAGCTGCTCCTGTGGAGTGTGTGATATGTGATAATATTACTACATTGTGTAATAGCAATCGTATAGGTAGAACAATTTGCTGGTAAATACGTCACTATTATAGCGACTAACAATTAATATTTAGTCAGAGACTAGGCAATGAAGATCGCAAAAGCAGTCCTATACCATAGTCCACTTTTCACTAAATAGCGACTGCACATGTGCTCAGCGTGACAGGTGGTGACCCCATCGCCGCTCAAAGCTGTTGGGTGTATGTGCAGTCTTTAGTGCGTTAGTCGCCTTTTACGACACCCAAGGGATGAAAGGGGGTGGTAGTATTCATTCACCGCCACGCGACACGGTTGATAAGTAATAATATTAAAAGACACCTTATTAACCTTTTCAAATTTTAAAGTAAATAACTGTTTTCTTCCAATTGACGTCTATGCACGACCCCACATCGTTCTCATGAGACAAAGCGGGAACATCCTGTTAGTCTAAACGAGCAAATGCGTTCTTGTATGAGAATAATGTAGAAAAAAGGAGATAAACCTTCTATAAGACCTCGTTGAAGTCGTTAACAAATAAAAGTGAATGAAATTTCAAATTACAATTTTAATCCTAAAGCGTAATTTTATAGCAATGGTATTCGAATTATTTCGTATCGATGTAACAAAGAAATTAAATAAAAAATTGAGTTTTCAATCTTAAAAAGCAACTCGATCGAACGTAATACGATTAGGTACTTAAACTTGCCGAAATGAGAAAATTTAAAACGATATTGAATTATTTTGTGGCAATATAAAAGACAATTTAATTTGATCGTGTTTACAAAGTTTCAAATGCTAGCTTAAAATATTATGTTACTTTATAATGAAGATATATTTAATTAAATGTTATGATAGTGTTTAGATTATTATTATATTGCAATTTATTATAATTAAAATGATATTCCCCTAAACCTTTTCAATAAACTTGACCTCTTACCAAAAGAAAAAGTCGTTGAGATGTAATTTTGAAGATGTAGCGGTGTAGAAGTTGCTAAATCTGGAAGTTAGCGCATTTGCGCATAATATCACATCGACTAGTCAGTGACTAGTCGTTACTAGTTAAACCCGCTAGTTCAAATTTATGTCTAACATAAGCGTAATATTACCTTTTCCAATGCACGCATAAAACCTCGATGGCTTAGCAGCCACCTCTATTGCTTATTTAATAAGCAATATCCGCTTCGTTCATGACACCGTGGGAAACGAGAGCAAGGTGCAATAGCATTACCTTTAGCACATCTGCCGAGTGCGATGTGCAGGATTTGCTCTGCACTCAGCCGAGAGAAAAGTCTCATTGTATTTTTTTTTACTTAACGGCTGCATATTTTAACACTGGCGCATGTGAGGTGTGAGGTAAGACATTTTAAAAGAAAAGAAATGTTAAAGAATTCCTTTTGAACTCTTTTGAGTCTTTTGGTTTGAATTCATTGAATTGGATAGACTTTTTAATTGTTTTAAAGAAATACTTACCTACTACATACTATAAATCAGGGCTTGAAATAGCGGTATTTTCTTTGGCTTAAATAAGGTACCGGTTTCAATTTGATAACGGTATTCATAATACAGGTTAACCGATGAGTACCCGGTAAGTAGGATTGTAGTAGTACAAAAGTATTACACAGATACAATACAGGTACCTAAACCGATACTAATACCGGTACCAAGTAACCAAATTCGTTAGTGCGAGCGAGAGATACCGAGTAGGTAAATAAGTGGCGCTTGGAATGGTCGAACAGACAACGTCGCATAGATACCGGTATTCACGTGACAAATAAGTGGCGCTTGGAATGGTTTAACTGCACTGCATTTCGCAGGGCCGAACAGACAACGTCGCAGATAGATACCGGTATTCACGTGACAAATAGACTGGCAACGTCGCAGATAGATACCGGTATTTTTGAGGTACTATACCGGTACTCGTAGAAGAATCCACCGATCTCCAGGAACCGAAATGGAAAATACTGGTACTTACCGATATAATACCTGTATTTTTGGTACCGGTTCCAAGCCCTGCTTTAAATACATGAAAAATATACTTTACTTCTTTCTTTCTTTTATTAATTCTTTTTAACTTAAACAATCTGAAATTGTAATGGCAATAAGTTTAAATTAAACCTCTTCATCAACATGTCCTTGTTTTATGTGATATTAAATGACGTTGGTGTCCGAATCAATGTTACATTACTATTTTAGACTGACAAGTTTACTTTTGTCAGTATCAAATTGTATAATATTTAAAATGGAAATAAAGTGTTCGTTTAACTAATACATTATACATGAGAACGATTACCTTCCATTATCACCGAAGACAATCTGTTCAATAATTAATTTCCCATTGAGCGAGGGTCGTCCCTTCCGAAAAGTCAAAGATTTTAATAAATTACAAATACAAAACTATATAGACCTTCAGTGTATCAGCATAATAAATGGCTGTGCGTCCGCTCGTTTCGTTCAGAGTATTGATATCGAATTCGTCGTCATCGCGGTGTCGTTATTGTAAAAGCATTATCCAGGATCGGAGTTCGAGTCCCGAATATAAATGCAGTATAACAGGAGACGACACGGCGAAGCAAGTCTTTGCGCACTGCGTTGCGGCCCAAGGGCTGCAAACGCCTGACAAAGCCCCGCTCTCTTTTTACGCCCCTCCGTACTTAACTGTAGGATGAATTCCTGATATATTAGACACCTGATTTAAAATTTCGAAAGACACTCACTCTCAGAATACATGCTTAAAATAGCATCATTATGCAATAGAACTTTTAACGGCTCACTTAGATTTTATTTCTAAAAATTTGTATGAAACTGAAAGCGACTGTGCAGCAGCAACGAATATTTATATTTTTCGTATCAATTGCATAAAATTCGGTATAAAATACTGAACGAGCCGTTAAAAGTTCTATTTTATAATGTACTTTTTTAAGCATGTATCTATTAGGTGTTCTAAAATATATTCAAGCATAAAAGTCAACACTTTCGAGATTGCAGATAGGGTTTACGTTATACCTTACCTATATACGTTCATAAAATCTAAATATGAAAACGGGACAAAACCTGCTATTTTCTGCAAATACTTACACCTATGTTAATACGTAAACCACACAGGATAATTGCCACGGTTAACGTAACTATTCTTAGATCACTTTTAAATATAACACTATTTCCATAAATGGGCTAAATTCAGGCTTTCATGGCCATGAACATTGCACATTTGCACATTGCTCATTGCACGGCCGGCGGCCGCATCCGCAGACGTCATCTGTCGGCCGACGTGTAGAGGGGGTGATTTGCGCGTCTGTGGTAGGTATTTAACGTCTGCAGATGCATCTGCCTCGCATCAGACTGTTATCGGTTTTTGTGGCACGCATTAAAGGGTTTCGGCGCCAACGTCCGGCGTCTGTCCACACAGTTTGATCGGAGTTGCGATTGAGAGTACCGAGGAAACTTTAAGGTTTATTGAGCTATATATCAAGCTGAAAACTGTCTGTGGAATCCTAAAAATAAATATCACAAAAATAAAAATGTTGTAAGTAGGTACCTACTACATACTACCTAGGTTTATATCAATATAGTAGTTAACTAAGTACCTATGTCAATTAATTTGTAATTTGTGTAAATCGCGTGACAATGTAATATTATGATGACATGGTGTTGATCTGATGATGGAATTGGAAGGTGGCCATAGGAACTAGAATGTGCGAGTGCGAGTTGCGTCTGCCCAGAATGAACATAGACTGATCGACCTACAGACGTGTGGACAGCTCGTGGAAATTCATCTGCGGATGCATATGCCAATGTCCGCGGATGCATCTGTAGACGTGTAGAGGAGACATCATGTTTGCCCGCTGTCACAGTATGAAGATACCGTACCGCTGTCATCTAGCTAAGCACATTTTGTGTATGGAATAGCTGCTGTAGTTATAATATCTCGAAGTAATAAATGCGAGGGATCGCGGCGAGACGTTCAGTACAATATGTCAGGCGACTGGGGCTGGCTGGGGCGACTGTCAACCATTACTGAGTCCGCACCGATTCATGGACTACCAATCCATTATCGACTGTAGATTAGTAATCTAGCTTTAATACGCTGCGGCGGCGTGATGAAGCGAATGTTGTTAAACGATTGTTCGTTATGATCGAAACGCAATTAGTAAGAATAATTGTTGATGACGATACAATTCAATAGTTGCGAAGGAATAAGTAAAATAATATCTTGAAAATATGGAGTCTTTGTTGCGTTGATGATAATAGTAAAGCAGTAAATAAATAATTATAACATTAAACAATATGGAAGAAGTTTATCTACGATAAAATATGAATATTTACGATTAATTTCGATGTATTGTGTACTATTTGGTTGAACTAACTAAGCTAAAGCTAAAAATTAGTAAGAGATAACTACTTAGGTATATGCATAATTACTTTTTTTTTGTTTTCACACCTTGACCTTGTTTTTTCCTAAGTTCTTTATAAAGTTAGATGACTGGTTATGTGTAATACGACCTCCGTGGTTAGTGGTTAGCACGCTGGGCCTGGCGTCGCGCCATCTTTGAGTTCCCGGGTTCAATTCCCGGTCGGGTTAATTTAGAGAAACATGTTTCTCTAAATTGATTTCAGGTCTCGGTGGTTTTTCTATGTTTATGTATATTTATCCGTTGTCTAGTTTAACCATATTAACGAGTTTCAATAGAAGCTTATATTGAGCTGGATAATTAGTGTGAGCATAAACAAATTTATTTTATTTATTTATTTATTTAAAAACATTTAAGTGTTTTTTCGGAAACCTATGTAGAAACCTACTTTTGCAGTACTCAAACCCTTTGGGGATCACAGTCGTGAATCTATGTAACTATGTACAGTCACGAGCACCAACATGTATACACTTTGACTCTTATTCTATTGTATTAAGAGCTACAATTGTTTACATATTTTTACTCGTGACTGTATGTATACATGTAGAACTCATATTACCTAATTCCAGTACTTAAAACATCATCATCATCATCATCAGCCTATAAAGTCCCACTGCTGGGCACAGGCCTCCTACGTGGACAATAGGCGATGTGGCGATATTGGGCCATAACCCACCACGCTGGCCCATCTTACGACAACAACCGAGACCAACGGCTTAACGTGCCTTCCGAAGCACGAAGGAGCTCGAGATGTTTTAAATTTGGTCACCCATCCAGCGACCCGGCATTGCTAAAGTTGCTTAGCGAGCAAGATCGCAAGCCGAACGCGCTAGCCACTGCGCCATCGAGCTCCTCGTACTTAATACAAATCAGGGTAATTATAAAAGTCACATTCATAACATTTAATGGGAATAAGAGTTGCTTTTGATCAATGAAAGAATTGAGGTAGGTCGGCGCGTGCCGCCCGCATACTCACTACGACCACAATCCACTATTCACACAATCACTGCATTGACAACCTCAATCACTTTCACACGACAGACGCGACGATGTTTTTGTTGGGACTTTTTGCATAGGCAGGGGAGTATTTTAAATAAATATGGTTTATTTAGTACCGTACTAGTTTTTAATTGTAATATTAGTCTACGTTAGTGATAAGTAGCAGTGATTATCAATTACGCCTTAGATGATGAGCCTACAAAATAAACTATATACATACAGGACGTCCTATAAATAATGGATAACCCTATAACCATCGATAGGCTTCATCATGGCCCCTCTAATTTCAAATTTTGACCGTAGTAAAAATATCACGGTTTAAGATTTTGTAATTTTTGTAGTTTTCGAAAATAACCCACTTTCGGTTTGTTTTTATAATGCCACGCAATAAGATCGAAAACCCTCTTCTTTTGTAGAAATGCCATGATAAAAGCAAACCTTGTTTGTGTTGTGTCGTTTATTCAGTACTTTTACCTAACCATAGAGCATGTAGTAGACGCAAATCCAAAATCTTAAAAACCGTGATATTTTTACTACGGTCAAAAATTAAGATTAGAGGAGCCATGCTGAAGCCTATTGATGGTTATAGGGTTATCCATTGTTTTGGGACACCCTGTATATAACATTACCTCACATCAACATCAATTAGAAGTTGTTTCCCCTTGTATGTCACGAAGACTCCTAGAGGTTGCTAACAATTGAATTGCTATTGTAGCTAGTTTTACGACATCTGTGCTCTGTCGGGATCCTGCACGAAATTGTGAAAATTTACGTATTTTTAAGATACTTCTTGTACTATGCGCTGAATTAGTTAAATACATTAAAAGAACTTACGTAAGTTAGCCTGATCATTGCACAAGGTCGTGGCCTTGTTGAAATTTGAAACTAATTCTTTAAACTATAACAAACAATACTTACATAAATCTAATGACTCCTAAAAACTTTTTTTTTAGACATTTTTCTTAATTTTACTAATGAAACAATAATTCTTACATGAAAATATTTGTATTGATATTCCGCAGGTAACCCCGATCTTAAAAAAGTAAATTTTAATTTTTAACACAAGCGGGTTTTGTACGTTTCGCAGAATAAAACATTGCTCTAATCAAATTACTAGGTCTGAAACTTCAAAGCAGAATTGTTCTGATTTCAAATATCAATATGATTGATTTTGCTTTGAATTTCATTATGAGACTTATGTCAGTTTTTGCGTCGTACCAGTGCCTTGATTCTGCTATTTTAAAATGTCTTTAACTTCGGAACAGAACGTTGTGGCCAAAACATATGAGTAAATACATGTGACGAAACTGTCGATATCGTGAGAAAATACTTACATATAACTACTCCTGTTGCCAATATTTTGCATTGCTGTTCTCTGTTTAGATGTTACAAGTGTATTAAGATAAGAGCAGAGGCTACTTTGGATTTTTTTTCTGTCGAGAAAATGGATCGTAATCGTGTTTTTGCTTTTACTAGAATTTGTAATTTATGCATAATTAGCTTGCAAATATCAAACACCTAATTTTAATCAGGGGCTCAAAAATCGCTCATTTTACATGTCCCCTTAAGGGGGACTTAAATAATCATAGAAATAGACGCAGAAATAAAGACTTAAGGTCGATATTGACATATTATGGTTGTTTGTTTGTCAGTACAATAACTAAAATACATTACGTAAGATTTTTGCGTAAATAAGTAACGCTCAAATATATCTACTTACTTAAGATATTGAAAAGTTAAAAAAATTACAACCTTAGCTGGGAATCGAACCCACCTCCCGGAGTGGTCAACGCAGCCGCCCGGATTGCGGACGAGGGTTCGATTCCCATCTGAGGTAAAAAATTATTTTACGTTTCAATTTTAAATTTTCCAATAAGTGTGCAATCCCATCGAATGACGTACCGCAACCCCATAGTGACGTCACAGTATTGTGACGTCATGCGGGCGCGCGTGCCGAGCGGCACACCACTCCAATCATTATCCGACATAATGAGACCCCTATCACTTGATTACGCATTCGATATGTCTAATGTTAACTTTGTTATAATATCGTGTGACAATGAAAAAAAATGTAGATAATGGCTGAATAGATAATATTTCGAAAAGAATTAACGAAAACTTACTAGTCTTACTATATAGCTTTATTATACTACTGTTATGAAAAATAGTTTATAAGGCGGAACAGGTTTTCACTTTGATTTTACTCTTAAACTATTAACGATTAGTTATCTTATTACGATAGAATCTTTACTTACTAACTATTCCAAATATCCTATCTAGGTATATATACACTTATATTTTGTTGTTTATTTCATTCATGCTGTCCTTCCGTACATACGTAACCATGTGACGGATTGCTCGATGATGTATGAAAAGTAAGCAAAGGTACCTAATACAATTTAAGTAGTTTCTCAGACGCCGGTAGTGTATTGTGTTGTATTGTAATTATATGATGGTGAGAGGGAAAGTTTCTTTATGAGTATGATGATTAGAGCGTACACTTGAACTAATTCAATCTTTAAACTTTTAAAGCGTTTATTTAGCGAATTTTAGTTTCAATAGCATCGTCAAACAATAATGTAGTTTCCTACAAGACGCTCCGCAGTGACTACCCAACTGTTTTGATACGTGCATAAAAACTTATCTATTCAATGAGCAGCCACCCGGCACCCCAGTGTCGATAAAAAACCGTTTTTTAATCACTTCGGGCGTCCGTTAAAAGCAGCTCCTTTAGGTGCTGCGTCGCAAAGATCGGGCCCGTTATATAAATCCGACTAATCGCAGAACTGCTACTCGTATTGTCCAACCGTTCAATGCCTTCATTGTCTACAGAAGGCTCCAAGAAAGCCCGTTTAAAACAGTCGCAATCACCACGAAATCTACGAACCAATATGTGCTGTGTTGGTAACAGTTATAAGGTTCAAAATTGTTGGTTGGTCGAAGAAAAGGTTGCACAAGACGGATAAAGGTAGACAAGATTGATGTAACGGCTACTGGTAAGTTTGCGCACGTGCTGAGGCCGGCTGCATGGCGAGTGCCATCTTGGAGGGATATAAAAAAAGATTGTGCGCCGCATACGTGCCGAATGATTACCGGATTCTTTTCCATGGCAATCTGACTTACGCAACTTGCTGGATTTATGCGCACATCGTTTTGAAATTGTTCAGGTGACTAGGTTGGTAGGTATATTAGGTGGGCATTTGTGGGATTGACTTCGGCTGTGATTGTGGATGTGAATTAATAATGTTACGACTGCCTGGCCACATGTGGACCTAAGGTTGTGGCGCGCGGCGTGCTGGTGGTCAGCAGACCTAACGACCATGGAGATCCATATATCCGCGTTATTCAAATAAAGTGGCGAGAGCTGGTCTTATTTTCCACACCTGGTGAATCCTGAAGACAGGAATGACAATCAAAAACAGGGTGCTGAGTGCTTTTCTTAATTGCCGAGTTTTATCATTGACACTCATCTTAATTTTTTTCTATTAAATGTGTTTAAAAAATTATAATCACTTTGCCTAGCACCTCCGGCCTGCATTGTTTGCAGATGTGCCGTAAGAGGCTACTGTCATCGAGATGGTCCAACCTCCCCAGTGGGAAAAACTGGTAACAGGAATACCTACCCAACAAATTACGCCAACCAACACAACCAAGTACAAGAAGTACAACCAAGTTCGAAAACATGGTTGAGCGAAGCGATGGCTGGTTCACGTGTCATACTCGAGAACGGGTGCCGCCTGTGGAAGCTGGTCTGCTCTTGCAATCTTATTTTTTATTGGTAGTATCTAATAGTCTTTCTTTTTCTTGTTTCAAAGATACTGTGAGACGGTATTTATTTTATTTTAAATCGAGCATAAGCTGTTTTTTTATAGGATTTTTTTTATTTTGTATGTGTTGTGTTGTGATCGTATTAAATGTTTTTTTTTGTTCTAATGGAAAATGTCCTTCTATGATAGGGAAGTCATTTTCCAATTTGTATTGACGCTGTAAAAGAAAGGGAGAAAATAAATGCCCTTGCTGAGTTTCTTGCCGGTTCTTCTCAGTACAAGGCTCCAGCCCCATGGTTAGGACTTACGAACCGATGGCATAGCGACATTCGTAAGTGCTCAATTATTGTAGCCTGAATTGAATAAATGAATTTGACTTTGACTTTGACCAACACTGAAGCACAATTGAAATGACTTGCGCAATGAAGGAATGCTATGTTCAGCAGTGGGTAGACATACAGCGAAGTAGCTATTTCAACTCTGACTGGTAGTTGGAAGGTAGTCTGGTTTAAAACAATTGAAAATGAACACAGTTTTTTTTCTGATGATCATTGCCATTGCCAGCATGGCTTTTACATTCTAGTAAGGAGTTACTATTTGGCTTTTTGTATAAGATAGTTGATGTGATAGTAGTTAAGTTTGGAGGCCAACGAAAGGCTACTTTTATCTGGGTAGTAAAGAAACCACGGGCAAAGTTTGTGATTTATAAATCAAAGTCATAAAATCATGTATATTATCTTCGATGGTACACTCACATTGAACAGTACCTAAAAGTTCTATCAGGAATAAAAGTGGTGGCTATTATTTGTATTTAAACATAATATTCGGTACTTGACAAGCAGCGGATTCCTTTTTCAGGTTACAATCTTGGCCAACTTATTAAAATATTTTAATAAGAGAGAATTATGGATAGAGATAAGAATTTGAGAAAGTCTCGTTAATCTGTTCATCCCGGTTGCTGACGTAAGATAGCTCCGATCTCCCCTATTTCTGACAGTTTATTGAAATAACGACATATTTAGATAACTCCTGGTGATAGCAGCCGCGCTGGACGGGCTGCGCGACCACCACTGGTGAGGCTGCATGCGTAGCCAGGCAGATTTAATAGTATACCCTCGCTGATTTTAAAAGCCAGGGTCTGAGACCAATATCTAACTTTTAAATGACAAATTTGGTGGAATAACCTCTTTGATTTAGTGGCTAAGCCACCGGTCTTAGACCCAGAGGTCCCGGGTTAGATTCCTAGTGGGGAATCTCATCTTTGGGTTCTTGGTTTGGTTGGTAGTAGGTCTTGTTCAGTCCGCCTGGCTAGCTACCACAATCTTATCTAAAGTCTGGTGCCATAACAACAATGTTAATAGCATTGTTGTTTTGATACAGTTAAGCGATAAGATAACCAGTTCTTCAGTGGTTAAGAATTCCGTGTGTTGGACGCTTCCACCTTTGGCCTTATCGTTACTTACCATCAAGTGAGATAAAGACCAAGCACTTACCCGAAGTGGATAAAAAAAGTTGTAAAATGTGTTTAATTTGAACTGTTTTTTTGCGATAAAATATTACCTACGATCGCAACAAAGTGGAGCCGAACGGTTAAGCTGTAAGAACTTTAAGGCTTTAATGCGCCATAAATTGTGCCTGCCCACTCGTACATATTTCTATACATAATACGTAACTACGAAGCACTTTAATCGAAGACAAAATTTATTACACTGTAAGCGTTCAGTTAACGACTGTACCGCACCGCCGAATTGTATTGTGTACTTTTATGAGTTCACAGTTAGCTCGCTTTCCTCAATGCCAATGCGGTTTGAGGGATCCTTCCTTTTTTGTCGCATGACAGTTTTAAAGCTTTGCCGATATTCGGAGCGGAACGGTTTTGTGATTCACATTACTTTATTCTGTTAAGATGTTAACCCACAACGAGTTTCTTTTATAAACCCAATTCTTTGTGTCTGTGGGACGAACGTTCACAATATTTCAATATGAACTTCGGTGAGATTGTAACGTAATTTAACGACAATGATCAAATGATGGAAGTACAAAGCATGTAAGTATAGATTTAATTATGAAGCAAGGAAAGTGCGCTTTCGTCTTTTTTATCAGCGTAGCAAGGTTCCACAGCTCGGCACAGGTCTTCTTAGATGGATAACAGAGAAAGACACATGGAGAGATTGGCCATTAAAACTCACCACGCTGGCCCAATGCAAGTTGGTGGGTTTATATGACCTATGACAACAACCGAGATAAACGGCTTCACGTGCATTCTGAAGCACGGAGAAGCTCGAGATGTTTAATTGGTCACCCATCCGGCATTGCGAAAGTTGCTTGAGTGGCAAGATCGAAAACCTTAGCCAAACCTTACCGATTTATTGTTCGCCCTATTTGTTATGCTTTATTGAGACTTACCATCAAATAAAATAAAAGTCGCTTTAGATTCATTTTTTTAAAGTTAATGAACATTTTATGATTTGCCTTTTTACTGTTCGAAAATTTGCTGATAATAATACATTACGAAATCAACAATTTGATTAAAAATTACCTAACCATAAATGGAGAAAAAAACTGCATTTCGACGGCAGGAACAAAATTCAGAGATAGGGTAGGTAGAATTAAAGTCACTGACAGTAAAATCTAATGCAACAATTTGTGATCAATTTATAAGTCGTTGAACAACTACCTTGTGCTGGTTAATGCGTTGTGACTGTCTGTTATTTAATTTAAAACAATGTCTCCTAAAAACAAAGGAAAAAAGGTGAGTAAGAAAAGCTTCAAAATCGGACGCCTAAGGGGATAATCTACGCATGCAACATTAACAATCAATGCTGAAAGTCCGTACAAATGTTATATCCCAAAATAATGATAGTTATCTTGTGAAGTGATAAAAATAACCAGGAGTGCGAATTTTTTTCGTTTACAATATTTTTTACATTATTATAATATCAGTTCAAGGTGTTCTTTTCCACCCATATTGAAAAAAAAATTAATTGGTGACCTATATTCTGACATCCCCTCTCCTTAATTCACTAAGTTTTATTTGTACTGGCACCTCGAGACCAACCGTTAGGTTATGCAAGAAGTGCCAGACGTCCCTGCGCCAGTAGAACACTCGCGCAGGAGACCATCTGCGTTAGGTCTTGACGCCAAATCAGTGCCCGCCGAAGCGCGCTCTTCATTCGGTACTTTTATGACTAGTATCTCGGGAGAGTTTCTCCGTGAACACGTGTAGTTCACTGCCTATTGTCCAGATAGGTAACCGGAGCTGTCAAGCTCGCTAACTTCTCGTTGCACGAAGGGCACAACTCGCAGTATATATACTATACTATATTCTGACAATGAAATGTGTCGAACAGTATGTTAATAAATTAATAAACAAATTATCATCATCATCATTATCATTACATATTATAAAGTGAAGTCGCCGTTTTCCTCTGTCTGTGACACCGCACGATTCTCCTAAACCACGCAATGGATTTTTATGCCGTTTTCACGAAAAGATAAGCATTAACTGAGGATGGTTTTTGTTTATATTTTGTAGACATATTTATTTAAATGGCTGAACTATGACGGTCTTTCTAAGTTAGCGTGTACGAAGGCGCGGGCGGGAAGCTAGTTGTTAATAATTCATTAATCTACATAAATAAAAAACAATTGCCACTATTTGGTTAATTCCGTTTTTGTTGTGCTTCATTGTCAGGACTCGTCTCTCCTTACTCGGGGTATTTACGTGGACGAAGTCGAGGGCAGGCCGCTAGTAATTAATATTTCAGTGTGTTTTTGTTGTTTTTTATCTCAAAATCATCAGTATCATTGACAAATCCCTATTCAAACCATGATTCCTTATCAGGTGAAAATTTTCATATAGGTAGTAGTGATTATATAATTTGGTTTCGAAAATATGTAAACTAAAAGAAATCTTTATTTTTCAGGTCTCCGGTAGATCCAAGAAACAGGACAAAGCATTCAATAGGCAAAGCGAGGAAAACCGTAACAGACCAGA
Source organism: Scoparia ambigualis (assembly GCA_963921215.1). NCBI lineage: Eukaryota > Metazoa > Arthropoda > Insecta > Lepidoptera > Crambidae > Scoparia > Scoparia ambigualis. Next base: position 12,327,029 of record OY992511.1, on the reverse strand, counting down.
TGTTAAGAACGTCACCGAAAGTGTTGGAAGAGGCGAAGTTTCCATACCACCTCTGACAGATGCGCCATCGACCTCATTTCAAGAAGCAGATACACAAGATGACGACAGTAATATGCCGAAAATAGAAACATTGAAGTTCCAAGTAGAAAGGTGTGAAATAATTTCGACGGCTGGTACATCGTTCTCTTTTCCTGGTACCTCTCTAGTAGAACCTGGAGGCCAATTGCATGTGGAGATTCTTATTAATGATATGGAAAAGTGTCTTATTTCAGGTCCTCAGGAACCAGCCCAACCGGTAGTCACTTTTCATGACACAAAATATGACCGCGATTTCCTGTCTAAGTGGCCTAGAGTAAAGAAAACAAAAGTGCCTGCAATATTTTTACATAAACCTATTGACTTTTTGGATCATGTTAAAGAAATAATAGCACTAGGAATACATTTTTATCGGCCCAAACTAAAGGATGAGTACACTAAAATAATCTGTCAGACTCTTGATGATCACAAATCATTAGTCAAGTATTTTGACAAAAAAAACATGCCTTACCATACCTTCAGTCATCCAGCGAAGAGGTGGATAAAAGTTGTTATAAGAGGTCTTTCAGAAGATGTCAATTTGATGAAGTTAAGGTCAGATTTAAAGGCAGTCTCAATTCCTATAAAAAGAGTCCATAGAATGCATATAAAAGAATCGCACAAGAGTAATAAGACCTTCGTACTGGCTGTGATACCACGTAAACCTGAGGCTATGAAGTTGTTGAGGGTTAAAAGCATTATGGGTCATGAAGTTGAAATTGAGCCACCGCTTTCTAAGTCGAAGCAATGTCATCGCTGTCAAAAATGGGGCCACAATCAACGTTTCTGCCGTGGAGAAGAGAGATGTGTAAAATGTGCTGGTAATCACATCTCTAGCCAATGCACCAGAGATCGTAAAACAGAACCTCCAAAATGTGCAAATTGCGGCGGAGGTCACACAGCTAGTTACAGACGATGCCCTTTTTGTCCAGATTCAAGAGTATATAAATTGACGAAAATGATAAAGGAAGAAATTAGAAAGTTTGACTCTGAGAAGAAACCTCATTCCGTTTTGGTAACTTTTGAGAACTATGGCAAACTATACGAGAACTTCGATTATGATGATCCGGTTGAATCAAAAAAGTTGTAAGTTTTGTCGAAGAGTTTTGCACGCTGAAACTAACGCGACATTTAAATTAGGTTAGTTACTAACAAACTATTTTAACTTCACAATTATTTTTATTTTATCTAATAGTTGTAACATAGAAATTATTTGTACTTATAGATTCTTTCATTCATAATTTATTTAATTCGCTCTTTATTCTTATGTCACAATTTCTCACTTTGCCAATAATCTTTTCTGATAGGTATGCTTTTAAGAATGTATTCCGTTGAAATGGTAGTAAATAATAAAATGACACATCTCGGAATGATATCTTTTAATTTAGCGTTTTTAATATTTGAATTCTTTCTTCTCGCATTCACATAAATATTATGAGTTGCATCAAAATGAAATTATATGAAAACGTATGTACAGTCAACCACGAAACTCGCCGTCGAGTAAAGATTTTATGACAAGATACTAAAGTGGTGCCGTGCCATAAAATGTTTACTAGAAGTTGACAAGTGCTTGTTAGATTATTTAGTTGCTTTGACAAAGTACGAGAGTGTTGAGAGTTTTGTTGCTGACTGAACATTTCATGATTTTATAAACGACCAATAAATGCAAATTATTTACTTATACATACGATCACAAAAAATATATGCCCAATTTAATTATCAACGCTTTCCTTTAATATTAAGGAATAACCTAGTATCTTACCTTATTTACACTATCAATATTCGATAAAACTTATCATATTATTTATTTTAAACCAAAAGTATTTAATGATTTTTTAAAAAGCTTTGGTCGCTAAATGTAACCTACTTTTCAAAATAACAAGCCTATTAAATTATGCAAATCATTTAGAATTTATACAATTACAAAATTGAGGCACTCATTTGTTTTTAAAAGGCTTTGGTGATAACTAATTTAATCTAATTTTTGATAATGTACATTATATACAAAACTTACTTTACAAAGGAACTTAACCCTGACCACCAAATATTACGGCGGTCTTATCACATTATGGTTTCTTATCATGTAGCTTTCACTGCTTGTTGAGCACTACTCCTCGATGTATCATTGGTTGAAGCATCGTCGATAGGTGTGACACGAACCTGAAAATACAGATAATGTTAAATACTTGGTCGCTTAATCAGACATAATCATTAAAATACACACACCCCCTCACACCCTCACAAATACACACTTTTGCCCAAATAATTATAACCTGCGTGCAAGAATTGGACTTTCTTTTTTTTCTATTTGATAACATTTAACATTTTTTTTCTTTTTTTTTTTGGTTTGTTTTGTAATCAGTAATCACCCCTTGACTGTTAATATTAATATTTTTACGTTAACGTGTATAAAATCCGTTATTGGCTGTTAGTTCCATTGTTTCAAGTAATGTTAATAAATGTAATAAGTGGATTTTAAAAAAATTAAAAAAAAATTAAATAAATTAAAGCAATTTTAATAATAACTGTAAAAAGAGCCGTATCGCGGAGCGGTTCATAAAAGAATACTACCACCCCTGAGTGGCAGAGCACTGTTTGCTTTTGAGGTAATCATTGCCTAGTCTCTTACTAATCCTTTGGGTATGTTTGCGAGAGGGAGACGTCTTCAAGCTCCACTAAGATAAGATTAGAATCATTTGGGGATAAATAGTCGATAGTTGTATGCAATGAAAGTAAGTATTACCTCTAAGGTAAGGTTCGGCAGCCTCCTGGCTCCGTCCAGCTCTGCCAGCACACGGTCCAGGGTGTCTACCAGCCGGTCGGCGTCCTGGGCGCTGAATACCATCGGCGGCTTGAACTTGAGCACGTTGCTGTCAGGACCGTCGCGACTGATCAGGATCTTCTCTTCGCGCATTCTGGAAGTTGCCACAATTAGTAAGAAGGTTAGTAAAGGCACTATTGAACAAACAAGTGGATTATCATTTGATTTAAACACGTATTTCTTTAGCCAAAAGGTATTCAGTAAAGACTCAATTCATGGAACTGGTGCAGTATCTACCGGAGTTGAAATGGACGGAGTGTCGAAAACAACCAATATAGTTAGTTTTTTGACATTCCTCTCCGTTTATTAGTTGATTAAGTACAAATCTTCTCTCCTTTCATCTGTGCTTTAATGGATACCGGTGACCCGTGACGTCTTTAACTAAATAGAACCATGAAACTAGAAACTAGATAATAATATTTCAAACCGCTGGGAATCGAACCCGAGAACTTCGATTAACCGGTGGACAAACAACAAAATAAATGAAGAGCGGTAAACGAGTCAATTAATGGACAGGACGAGGCGTGAAGAGGCACCTTGGCTGGCAGAGTGAGGGTAACTGGTGCCACGTCTTACTAACGTAGCACCAGTTTTCTTCACAAGATTCCATTTTCACTTTACATCAGGTGGCGTGGAGTCACTTGCCGTGCTATTTATAATTCAAAGGTGACACAATCTCATTTAGGTACCTATTAACGATGTGTTTGGCTTCAGCAGTCGCCGGCGTCCTGGTATCCCGGTCCGTAACCAGCTCAACTCCTACGAAGAGTCCCCTCCCCCGTACGTCTCCCACCAGGCGGTGCCGGTGCTTAAGACCCTCGCAGCGGCCCAGCAGATGGTTGCCCACTCTCAAGGCACGGTCCATTAAACGCTCTTCTTCGATCACGTCGAGAACAGCGTTCGCGATGGCGCAGGATACCGGGTTACCTCCGTACTGGTGAGAGATAAATTGTTGATAAGAAAACTGTGTTAAGTCTTTTTAATGTTGGCTGGGACTGGGTATGTATGTAAATAGATACAAGAGTTATAATCAAAGGTGATAATTGTTTGTGATTGGGATATAATTGTTGATTTTGTGCCTACATCGGCAAAACACAACTTTTTTTATTGTTCTTCGACACAATGTACTGCAAGTTTAAACAACAAAACGCAATTACTGCGTAAACGGAAGCACGGCATATGCTGAGTATATGTCTTTTCAGTACCACTGCATTGTTTTTTTTTAATGGTTCCTAATTCATAATTGTATTGTGTTGTATTGAATGAATTGTTTTTATCTTATCTATTTTAACCAAACGGAACATGTAACAATACATGATGACAGTAGCATTAGCACTGCTTGGCTTAATGCATTTAGCAAGGAGTAGGTTAGTAGCAGTAAGTCTAATGAAACTACACATGTAGTTTAATGAAGTGATAATTAAATAACCTACAATAACGGTTTGAGTTAACACCAACTTTATTAAAAACATGCGAGCAACAGTTTAGCACTTCTCACTTGCAAATTGAAGGTGCAAACTTCTTTGAATACTAACCAAGTACCTAACAAAATTAAATCATCAAATCATCAGCCTATAAACGTCCCACTGCTGGGCACAGGCCTCCCACGCGGACAACTTCACACGGGGAGGTCGGGCCATCATAACTAGGGTTGCCACCCGTACTCTAAAATAAAATATTATTGTCTTCTTTTTCATGTAGGCGTACTTTATAATCTACGACACCAATAAAGTGCGCTTAAATACTCTATTTACTCAAAAGACAAATATTTGTTAAATGTCGCAAAGAGCAACAAAAAATACGTTTAAAGGACAAATAAATAAATAAGTACTCTTTTTATGCTATGTAGGTACCTACTTTATTTTTTATAACAAAATGAAAAAATATTTTATTAATGTCCTAAAAAAAGGTGGCAACCCTAATCATAACCCACCACTCTGGCCCAAGTACCTAACAACTATTTATTTAGATCCCCTTTAAAATAAAAAGGTATTATTTGTCGCGCAACATATTAGACCGACAGTTTAAAGATGAGATAGCCAGTTCCTAAGTGGATGAGGATTCCGGATAAAGCAAGTTTACACCTTCGGCCTTATCTTCACTTTCCATCAGGTGAGATAAAGGACAAGCGCTTACTCGTAGTACATACATATAATCACGACTATTATCCCCGAAGGGTTAGTCAGAGACTAGGCAACGAGGACAGCAAAAGCAGTCTCCTGCCATAGTCCACTCTTCACCAAATAGCGACTGTACATGTGCTCAGCGTGACAGGTGGTGAGCCCATCACTGCTCTATGCTGTTGGAAGTATATGCAGTTTTTAGTCCGTTAGTCGCCTTTTACGACACCCAAGGAAAGAGAGGGGGTGGTAGTATTCCTTCACCGCTACGCGACGCGGTTATTACTCGTAGTGGTTACAAAAAAAAGAATATTACCGTGTTGAAGTATTCCACTCCAGTGTCGGCGAAACTCTTGGCTATTTCTTGGGTGGTGATGACGGCGGCGACCGGGTGGCCGTTGCCCATGGGTTTGCCCATCGTCACGATGTCTGGGATCACGTCCTGGGTCTCGAAAGCCCACATGTGGGTGCCCACGCGACCGAAGCCCACTTGCACTTCGTCGGCGATGCAAACGCCGCCGGCTTCGCGGACGTAGCTGGATGGAATATTGATAAATTGATTAAAGTTTTTGTAAGTAAGAACTAAAACAAATTGACTATGTTCTTGGGAATTTGTACGTTTTTTTCCGAAATAATGTCAAAATTAAAAAATTACAAAAATCTATTCCTATTTAAACTGTTTGTTTCCAAATATAGTCCAAAATTTACTTTAATTTAAACCTTAAAAACCCTGTTATTGGGCTCACCACCTGTCACGCTGAGCACATATTGTGAAGTCGCTTTTTGGTGAAAAGTGGACTATGGTAGAGGACTACTTTTGCTGTCCTCATTGCATATTAGTCTCCGACTAACCCTTCAGGGATAATAGTCATGATTATTATGATGATGAAACCCTGTTATTTTATAAAAGAAAAATTAAAATCACAATCGGTTCACCCGTTCGGGAACTTCGATGCCACAACTCAGCTGTCTGTGTATCTGTATACGCAGATACCTACTAGTCAAACTTATAGCACCCCTCTTTTTGCACTGCGAGTCATAAATGAACCGCAATAGTTTGGACTTGCATTACCGTCTAAAAGTCTTTATACAGTGTGTTCGGGATAGCCCTAGCGATATTTTAAGGTCATGTTATACTATCAATTTTGTGTAGGAAAACATCTCATCCCCCTTTTGAGCATTTATAGCCTTGTGATAAAATGGCCACTATTTTAAATTTTCAGGATTTTTTTTCTACAGCAACAGAAAGAAAAATCCTCAAAATTTAAAATAGCGAACATTTTATCAGAAGGCCATAAATGCTCAAAGGGGAGATACTTTCCTACACAAAATTGATTGTATAACATAACCTTAAAATATCGCTAGCCCTATCCCGAACACACTGTATAAGCATAAAATATCTAGTTTGCAGCAAAACAAACGTAGTGTACAATGAGGTGGCCTAACATTACAATATCTGGTTGTATCTAGTCCCAGTAAGCGCTTATCACAGCATTAACTGAACTATTTAACTGCGCGTATCGGTGCACGACTGGTCTCTATAAAATGTAATTACTTTGTAACTCCTACAATCGAGGGACACGTGCTTTTGTTTCACGTTATTGACGTGACAATGAGATGGAAGTGCAAACATTGTTTTAGACTGATACTACTATAATATTCAAGCATTTTACTTTGTAATAAGTATGTAAGGTTAAACGAGCAATTCATCTCATTTATTAGTAAATTTTATCTCTGTTGTAAGCATTACATGCTTTCGTGCCTTCGAAGGCATATAAGAAGGTTTACGCATTTCGGTTTCCCTTACAAACTTCCAAGTCGAAATTTTAAAAAATTCGACCAAACTGGAATAAGGTCTTATACCGAGATTAAGCGCCGAATTTGTATAGACTAATCTCGGAGTAAGTCTTATTCAAGTTTGGTCGAATCCACCCTAAGTCAATTTTGATGAAACTTTGCATACTAAAGTAAAACACAGAGATCTAAATAGTTTGTTGAAAACATTATAAAAATACCTTTTTTTTAGCTGAGTTATTGCGATTTAAAGTCTACTATGGAAAGTTAAAAATCGCAATAACTCAGTTAAATAAACATTTTTTTTAAATGGTTTTCAACTAACTATTTAGATCCCTGTGTTTTACTGCAGCATGCAAAGTTTCATCAAAATTAGCCTATTGGTTTTTAAAAATTTCGACTTGGAAGTTTGTATGGGAAACCGAAATGCGTAAATCCTCTTAAGACAGTCGTGATAAACCACCAACCAACATTGAACCGGCGTGATGAGCCATGGTCAAATTACCATGCATAGTGCTATTGATATTGGTTGTGGAACTGCAGTTTTTGTTTTCCGCCTGGTTCGTTTCCTCAATCTTATCTTCACCTCTTGAGGCTCGTAAAACCAGACACAATTGAAAATCAATTGTTTCGCGACCGCCGGCGGTCTTATGATCCTTGACCTATTAATCTGTCAGAGTTAGTGAGAAGCCAGTACCTGGTTAGGGTTCTGGGTGCAGTGCGCTTTCTACCAGTAAGTGACAATAATGTAGAACCTTATTGTCATTTCCAATCAAGTAAGCGTACTCTTTCTTTTCCTTCGACCATTTTCCAACAGACGAGAGATGTGCTTTTTGCCGTCTTTAAAAAAGATTTAAAAGACACTTACTCATAAGTCTTCTTCAGGTATCCTTCAGGTGGGATGATTTGCCCACCGCAGCTCTGCAGACTTTCAGCGATGAAGGCGCATACGCCGCCGCCATTCCTCTGTGCCTCCGAGCACAGTTGCCCGACCTCGTCTGCGTACATTTTCCCTAGCTCCTCCTCTGATTGGGAACTCTTTGGGTACGTGTATTTCCCTCTGTACACATCAGGAACTGGTGCCTGCGTAATTAAATTGATTCTATAGCCTCTGGTTATGCGAGATATCAGAGTGTTACGAAAATCAAAATTAAACTACTACAAGTATATGTAGGTAGTAACGTTTGCCTCCAACTGTTTGTTGGTATTTATAATAAGTTAGACGCAATCAATTTTGTTTTTCGTAACAGGCTTCCAGATTTCGTTATAATGTTAATTTTAAGTTTGAAGTCTTTCTGATTAGCTAATTTTAAACAAATAATATTATTATGAGTCCGTTTATCTTTTTTAAAATAGAAAAGTTGTTGAGTTCTTATTAATAGATGAGCGTCGCTTTAATTGACTCGATAAAATATGTCATAATACAAATTTGTTGTCATGAACTTTGATCCTCAACTAAAATAATCACTTCAATTACATATGGTATGTTACTTAAATCATTTAGTTTATTATAGTTTCATATTTTCAACATAAGTAAATTACTTTGGTTTCAGTCCATAATAATATGGTGGCTCTCAATTTTATTTTATTTTAGGTACTTTTGGGTTCATCAAATGCATGACGAACTTACCACGTGAACCCACTCTGGCTTCTGCGGCCCTCCTGGTAGGTTTAGTTTGTATGGAGAGACATCAATCATAGAGGTAAGGTGGCCATGATACGCGCTGTAACAAACAGGCGCTAGAGCACCCTAAAAACCACTTCGGCGTGCGAAGTAACGGCAAACAATTCCATTCGGATTACAAGCACTCGCTCTACATTCGTTGGCATCGTGATCGGGTAGGGTTACCATCAGTTGGATATTTTTTGAGGACTTTTATTTAATGGACTCAGATTTTTTTGTAGTTAGCTAATTTTTCTTTAAAAGCACGTCTCACGTCGATCTTCTGGAGGTTGAACTTAGTGATTATATTATATACATATTTATTTACATATTTGGGTTTAATTAAAAAAATTGTGATCAAAAGTTAGTGTTCACTTGCCATTAATGTTAAAAACGTTAACCATTTTTCTTAATATGCAACAAATAAAAATTTATTCTTGTTGTTTACAGCCCTACGTAACAAGAATAACATATTGTGTTTTCTAAGGTTTCAGCGAGCGCTACACATTGAAATGAAACACTTTTTACGGATTAACTCGCGTTTAATTTGACTACATTACAAAAGTAGTTTTTTGTTTCCTGACGTTTCGGAACCTTAACAGGGCCCGTGGTCACAGGGAGACTGAGGTGTTGGTCGTCTCATAATTACAAGTTATTTGACTACCGTCAAACATTTTTATATTAACCGGGTGCGTTCAGGTTTACATAATACGAGCTCACAATATTTTTAGGTCTGGCAATGTGTTGCTGTTGGAGCTGTGATTTAATGACCTGTATGATGGGGTCCCAGGCAGGTGGTGAATTCCAACCATCCTCTCTATTGTAATTTCGATGTTTTTTAATTTCAATAGGTAGCCTCGCGTATGATGATACGCTATATCTCTCTTACATCGAGCAAACAAAGAGAAGTGTAGGAACCCGCGTAAAAGAACACATAGTCGACGTCAAGCATAGGCGCGAAAATAAGTCTGCAGTGTGCGAACATGCTCTCGAGGGACCCAACCATTTCATCAGATTTGACAAACCTCAAATACTCGCCAAAGAACAACGATTCATGGATGATACGTGAGGCTATTGAAATTAAAAAACATCGAATTTCAATAGAGAGGACGGTTCGAATTTACCACCTACCTGGGACCCCATCATACAGGTCATTAAATCCCAGCACCAACAGCAACACATTGCCAGACCTAAAAATATTGTTAGCTCGTATTATGTAAACCTGAACGCTCCCGGTTAAATATGAAAATGATTGACGGCAGGCAAATAACTTGTAATTAAGAGACGACCAACACCTCAGTCTCCCTGTGACCAAGGACCCTTTAAAGGTTCCGAAACGTCAGGAAACAAAATACTATGTAATGTAGTCAAATTAAACGCGAGAAGAGATTAATCCGTAAAAAGTGTTTCATTTCAAGAGTAACATAATGTATTTAAAGTGAATGTTTTTAAACATGTAGTTAATATTATGATATAATCAATTTGGTCACCATATACGAAGACGCGCTTTCAAGTAAGATAACAACGCTTCAGAACGAATTTAAAATTCATTTGATGAATCGTTTTGTGACTTCTTCGCCGACATTGCTTTGTCTATCGAGATTAGTTTACTTTTATACGAAATTCGTGAGATTAAATATTTTTATCACAATTTTACTGAGGTGTATCTCACGAAAATGTCACAAAACTGAATTAAGGCTTACGATGCGATGGAATTAACTCTTTTGTATTTCATTGTGTTTAGGATAAAATGTTTACTAGAAAAAATAAACAACCAGTCTCAGGAAAGCTCGAACGGGATTTCGAGCTTCGAGCTTTCCTGAGACTGGTTGTTTATTTTTTCTAGTAAACATTTTATCCTATATCTATATAGCATTGTAAATGCAAAATTTCAATAATAAAGATATTCATTGTGTTTATTTATTTACATACTTAACTCAAGTTAGTTTGGTCCTAGTATTATTTGATGGATATAAACACAATGCATGACATAAGTAGGTACATAATCAGAAACACATACATTTTAGCAATTTTTTGGTAATATAATCCTTTAAGTCATATTTATCGTTTTATTAAGAAAAAAATATTAGTAGTTATTTTAACATTCAAACAATAGTTTTATACAATTCCATATTCTCTACTCTAAAATATAATAATAATACAAAAATACATTATTTACATTAATTGTGATGCCAACGAATTTCATTCATCTCACACAAAAATCTCTTCCGCACTTGACTACAAAATTTGTCCCCAAATAATGGTCAAAATAATTGCTCCTAACTAAAGTACTTACTGGTCTAGAGTTATGACGTCCGTTTTCTTTGTGTGGATTCTAGCGAGCCTGAGGGCTAGGTCATTGGCCTCTGAGCCCGAGTTGACGAAGAAGCAGACAGACAAAGGTTCAGGCATGGTGTTCACAAGCCTCTCGGCGAGTATCACTAGCGCGTCATGGAGATAGCGGTTGTTTGTCGATATCAGAGACATTTGATTCCTGCCTGCTTCTACCACGTGAGGGTGGCAATGTCCAACTGGAAATAATACAACAATTAGCATAAAAACCAGAAACAAAAATTTATATATATTTTTATTGATAACGCTATCTACTTCTGCCTATCATATCTATATCTGACTCGTACAAATTTAGTCAAAACAATTCCATCTAATCTTACATACTCGCTTGACCCGTTTAACAGAAGGTGCGTAATAATATATTGAACACCTTTCCTGAATTATAGTTGTCTTTTAACACTTCTAAACTTTCTAAACAAGGTTTTTAAAGGCGATTAACGCGAAATACTTAAATTATAGGTATGCTAGGCATGCAGTCAGCCTGTGAACACGACCGGTGCATTTCGGTCCAAACATCTGATTTAAACAATTATGCTACGTGGATGAACCTCATTTAAAACTTTGTACATAATCTGTAACATTAAAAAGCAGTCTTTTGAAGATTATTTGTATTTGTAGTTGTATATTTGTAAATCGGATAAGTATTTTTTGGAGATTCCTTCCTACATCCAAACTCACAGACCTTCGCCCTTTGTAATAAAAAAAAAACAAAATTTCTTTATTCAGTAAGTTTAAAATAAGCGTTTTGAATCGTCTAAACTTAAATTTACTTTTCTATATGCATGGATGGGCACCCACCCCACTCATTCAGGACGTATCTTTTAGATAGATAGATAGATAGATGTGGAGAAGAACGGGCGCAAGAAACTCCACAGCTTTATAATAATATAGAAGTAACGCCATTTACAAAACAATATATCGTTACCAAATTTTACAATCAATAATCTTAAAATAATTATATAATAAAAGAAAAGATAAAAACAAAAGTGAATCTAAAAGTTTTACTCGGCTGGTGGAACGCATTAGAACAATATATGTGCGAAACTAGAGGAATGTTAATTCCATGCATTTTTGTCATTGATGTAATCGCTTACAGTGTACTTAAATTTGTTAAAGGGCAAAATTATAACATCGTTCGGGATTTTATTTTAATATTATTTTACTATTGTAATATTGTAAGATTATATTGTAATAAAACTATATTGCAAAAGTAATATTAGTATAGATTTATTCAATGCAATAGTATAGCTTTTTTCAAGTGCTAAGTCTCTTAGACTTACCGTGTGCAACGTTGTTAATGCAGTCCAGGTATCTCTCACCCGTCTCATCGTACATGAATTGAGCGATACCTCGTACAATTTTCAGGGGAGTCGATCGGAAAAATAGTTGGCAGGCAGCACTGTAATAAATTAAGCCATTAAATTCCTTAAATGCACCTAATATGATTGAAATTTTATAATATTTGATAACAATGAAATCTAAAACCGAAATGGAAAAAAAGAGTAAGTACAAATAAGTGCGATTAGTAAAGAGTATTTTTTTAATTAAGTACATGAAATTAAGTCAGACTATTTTACAGAAATGCTCACCCAACATGTTTTTCACGCAGTTTAATGGTTTCTGATTTAGGCATCGACTGTAGATAAGCCATCTTAAAGTTTCTAAAAGATTTCTGAAAAGAAAATGAAAACCAATATAATTTTAAAATAAAGTATATCTACTTTTAACGCTTCATTCTTTCTTTGCGTTAAAAAGGTCGAAACCTCAGGTTTTTTTTAAAGAAATGCAAGTAGATCCCAATAAAATGTTTCATTGTCATCGAAATCGCATTAAACTTTAAAGCGTGTCACTACGCCAACCTTTGTTAGCGCCAAATTTAATGTAGAATATTTGTAAACAAATTATTTTTATTTTTTGTGCGAATTTCTAGTATTACTCGGATTTTTACTTTTTCTTGAGAGCTATTCACTAAAAAAATAACATTGTGACTTTCTTTCAAAAAACAATAAATGTCTGAGTGACACTGGATATTTTCACAAATAATTGTGAATAATTTGTTCACAAATATTATTTACCGAATTTGGCACTAGTCTAGTATAATGCCGGCCAATGCGGATGGATGAGTGCTAACGACTGCCATCTTACTAGGCATTTAAGGACTCTAAGGACTTCTAGACCAAGTTGATAGTGACTTTCGATGAACATAATAATAAGTTCGAAATCTATTTTTTGAATGATCTGGATCTGGGCCTCGAATATTGCTTAAATTAAACGATCACAAACAGTTGCAGCGCCAAGCTGCTTCTCCTTCTCTTACCATATGAAAACAAACCAAAGAAACAAAAGTAATATTCAAAATATTTACCTGAACGTCGGTACCGCAAACGGTTTTATAAACAGTTCAAAAACTAATTCTAATTACGTAAGTAGTAAAAGGCAAAAGGGAAGCTTAAATAGATAGGAAATTGTAAACAATGCGTAACCGCAGTGTGTCACGTGCGACGCGCGAGCAACAAATGCTGCATTTTGTTGTGATTTGCCGGTTATATAGAGGCCGGCGGCGCACGCCCTCGTCGCAACCAATGGAAACAAATCCAGCAGTTATCAACATAAAGTACTTTTAATATGTTATCAACGACACGATAAGCCAACAACATTATGTGGCACTAAAGACCACGCGGTCGCCGGCGTGATGCCATGGGACGAACGCATGGCCATTAAGTGGCAGACACTCGCAGCGATGGATTTAATTTAATATGCAGTAGAAATATTTCTAACCACACAGGGTCAATATTTATACTTAATATTCAATACGAAACTTCTATAACAGTTTGCAGAACAATAACTAATTTGTTTTCAGAATGACTAAGGAAACGGACTTCACTTGTTCTATGACCAGAATATCAATTATCCTGAAATCCTGAACTCCTTTAACCATGATGAGCTCGAGTTCTTTTATGCAGAAGAACAGGTAATAATGCCATTTAAAGGTAATCTTACGTTAACTCATCTTAATTTTATCTAAGTATAAAATTAAGATAAAGTTAGTACCTTTGTCCATTTTTCTTACTAGATAATAGGTACATAATTTAACATAATACAAGAAAATGGCTGTCTCATTTTAGACAGCTTGTCGAAGCTTAAAATATCGAAGACGTCAAATGAGTTGTATAGAGAAATCTACGCATACAGTGACTAGATGGCTTCTATTGTAATAGGTAATTAACGTGACGCCCAATCCCCAACCAAAACATGGAAATTATAATATTTGCACCCGTCTTCGGCTTACAGGCTTTCCTCAATTACTCGAACAGTTTGTGAGTTTAGGAGGTATGATGTAATTTGACCGAAACTTTCAAACTATTCAAGACTCCGGTCTCTGGAGGAGTAATAATATTGAAAGCTTTCTGTTCCCGATTAATCATAATTCGGTAATATTTTGACTGATCACATTAGAACTACTAGGTAGTTAGTTAGTAATCATGTTTTTGCTATTTGTGGAACGGCATATTTTCCCCTAACTATTGAGGCAATAACGTACAAATCTTCATTATCTTAATCGTGTTACATTTAACTTATTATGACAAACGTAATTATCTAATTGGAAATAAATAGGAATGGCTGTTTGCGAAATAACTGTGATTACGTTAGGTAAGCACCTAACTACTATTTATATGATGAGTTTGGTTATTTTCTATTAGCTAACTAGTCACAGACATAATGATGAAAGTACCTCACTAAATAAACCTTACTATTTTATATTACATTAATTTGTTTTTCTTCTCTGCGAATGCTTCCAATTGAAACAATTACGAAACTTTATCTTTGGTACGGACAACGCAAACGTCCTGAGTTAAAAGTTTATTTAACTTCATTGGACGAATGATTCGATTACCTCTCATTATGACACAACTTGTGTTGTTCGATATCTTGTTCAAATTCCAGGGCTGGCAAAGTTCGGAGTTTTTGATGCAAAACTTGGGTTTGCTATCACCAACCCGCATTGGGCAAGCGTAGTGACTAAGCCAATATCCATCAGGTGAGATGACTTTATTGCAATGATGGAGGCCTTTGCCCTGCTGTAGGATTGCACTGTTAAAATGAGGAGCTCGATGGCGCGGCGTAGCTTTTGTGTGTTTCAGTTGAGTTTATCAGCGAGCTCCTCCGTGATTCGGAAGTTTCGGTAAAACGGCTCCTGGCAGTCTGTCGCCGTAAGATGGTACTCGTCAGGGCTGTGGTTCAAACTCCCCATGTGCTGTTCACGTGAGAATACCAGAGACTAGCAGTGGGATTTTTAGTCTGATGATGATGACTATCGTATCGTAAACATTGAAAAGTGTGAATGTTTGCCACTCGGGGAACTATTCTGCATGGAACGCCGCTCGTGTCAGCCTTGGTAGGATTCCTATACGGCGTTCCTCCCGTTTATTTTACATATTATTTAAACTTCAGTTTTACAATAAGTTAAACAATATACTGTCCATTTATCCTCTCACTAGGTCAGCTTGTAAGAAATCCATTACGAAATGGCTTAAAAGTCTAGACTATTTACAAACGGAATCATTATTACGCCCACAATTCTAATTTTTAACATAGTAGTAGTTATATACACTTTAGTTTTATTGCACAAAAACTAAAAGTATGTGTATACTAATAACATTTTCTTATGCTGTACTTGTATTTGGATTTTATGTTTGATAACCTATATAAACTATTTAAATGTATAGAATTAACCTAGGGGGTGAGCACTCTGGTGACCAGTAATACGGGTTTTTTTGAAGAAACCTATCTCGGGCACCAGTCTCTCACATTTTGGCTGGTAACATATTATATAAGATGGTTTATATTGTTAAATCAAATATTATGTAAGTAGTAAGTAAGTACCTAAACATGTGAGAGAAAATAAATTATTTATTATTATTATTATTAAACTCCACTGCTATACCACGCTTTATGAGATCGGACGGTAATTCCTCTTAAACTGTAAGCGTATGTAGGCACTCTTTTGCTAACGGTGTTTTAAAAATAGATAAGTATCCTTGTTGATATGTTGATAACGCGTCAATGAGGACATTAAGATTACTTAATACTATTAAGTAAAATGATGTACTGATGTAAGCATAATGTACGTACACATGTGAGTACACTACCTGACAGTTGTTTAGCAAACCCAATTGAAGAATTTTCCATCGTTCAACATGTATGCTTTGATCACAATGTATCTTTACTGTTATTATCAAAGCATATAGAGATTGTGTGGAGAAATTAACTAAGTATCATTGTTTTTGATAACGAAATGTGGTGAAGTACGGTTTGTGGTGCAGTAGAAAATGTTCCGTAGTCTTTCATTTTAACCATCGCTTCTTTTTCTCAAATTCCTTCTCGTTCTTCAAAAAGATTTGTCATGAAACTTAGCACTTACCAGATTAATTATTTATTTTTCAATTACTTACGAAGTGGAAATGTAGTTAAAATGTAGTAGATAGGTAGCAAAATAGTAGTAGTTATCTTTGATAAAAAAAATCACACCTGTATGAAAATCTTTTATTTAAAAAAGGGGGCTGACATCCGCCTTAGCTACGTAGGACTAAGTCGTAATAGGCCTTACCATATCACTCTACAGATCGGCGAATTTATGTTTGAGACGAGGATTGACCCAAATACAAATTAATATCAATCTAGTCTTGAGTGAGGACCGTTTCGCTTCAATAAACATTAACGCAATTTTAATGTATGATTATCCATGTTACTTTGCGGGCTATTAGACTCGTAGCATAGAGCATACTCGTAGTAACGTAACGTTGATGTCGTAGCGTAGGTACTCGTAGTTTCTTGAAGATCAATTCAAAAAAATGCAACTCCTATCAGTATAAGATGAGCTCAGCTACCATGAAATCAGACACAACAAAAATTTAATAAAATTGTTAATAACATTTAGGAGTCGGTTACCTATTGAAACGCATAAAGTTTTTCGCCATAAACTGACACTGCATCATGTTAATGGCCATAATCGTCATTTGCCATATGTCTTTAAAGCATAACCTCATATCGCATAACATAAATGGCCAAAATATAAAAGGCATAACCATAGAAAGGCATAATTTCGATAAGCTTAAGTAACAAAAGGCATATTTTTTATTTGCCATAATGTTCAGAAGACATAATATTCAAAAATCATACATGCAATAACAATAACTGACAAAATCCCTAACCAAAATCCCTATCCCTAGTTAAGGATAACACTTATTTTATTTACCATAATTTCAAAAAGCATACGTTTGGTACATTTGATTTAATATACATTTAATAATTATAATATTCTAAAGATATGTAATTTATTGTTATAATGAGCAAACAAGCGTGCAGATGCAGTCAAACATGCAGCATGCAAGCAAACATGCAGCATGCAGGCAAGCAAGCAGGCATGTTTTCTGTCACGGCTGCGGCGCTGCGAGGCCCCGGCGGTCTCACGCGAGCTTATCGTCGCAGATGGTTTTCGCTCACCACGCGAGCGTTAAACCCACGCTCCTCAGCTCGCGGGCCGCCTGGCCCCTCCGCGCCTATGCGGGCTTGAATTACACTCTAGCGTAGGCCAGACAAGACTACGTGGAGTCGGTTTTGCCGCGATATGTTTCTGTCACTGACTTTTTAAGCACAACCTTAACTGCTTAACGTATGCAAGTTTGCATAATAGTAATAATAGAAAATCTATTTGTGGACATTTACAATTATGCTTTATAAAACTACGACTTTTTTGAATTAAGCTTTGTAAGAGTATGTCTAACAAAATTATGGATAACACAATTATGAGTTTTAAAGTATGCCTTATAAATGTATGACAAACAATAATATAGATTTTTATGATTATGGTTTTTATTAATATGTCTTTTACCGATTTTGCGTTATCATGTGTATGCGTAATAAAAAAATTGCTACAAGCTATTATGCTTTTGAATTGTATGCCATATGATGTAAGGTAAGGTGGGGTAAGAGGGACGAAGGGGGAAGAGGAACAGCATCACGTAAATATAAAACTATAAAGCCTAGCTCTGTGCCTACTCTGTCGATAAAACAGAAATTCGGGTGTAGTTTTCATGTTCTAACACAGATGGCGCTACGACACATCTAAGTAAATTGAACAGAGAAAAAAAAAATCTGTTGTCAAACTACAAAACCACGACTAGGTGATAGATTTTATATGTGCCTAAAAAAACGATAAGACGATTTGTTAGAAGGCTGTTTTTGTTGGAGAGTGCTAAGTTCATGTTGAGCTTTTATTTTCCGACCTAATTTTGTTTGTAGCACGTGTTTACAATGATTTTTGCATGTGATCAAAATCTTAACCTAAAAAATGCCAAGTGGGGTTAGAGAAACTACCATAATCAGAAAAGAGGAACATATGTTCCTCTTTCCCGGTTTCATGGGCGACAAACCTTTTTATAGGCGATGAAATATTAATGATAATAGGTTATTTATAACCGACATCAAAAACCGTATTATGTTCGCTATTTATTCAAAAACTGCTGTACCCATTTTGGTGATTTTGGTGATTCTTTCACATGCATAATTTTTATTTTTCTGGAAAGGGTTTCATGTACAATACACTAGCTTTTATCCGCGGCGTTGCTCGCGAAGGTGTCTCTTAAATATCGTTAGTTTTTAAGAAAACACGTTAGCCTACCTGCTTTTGTAGCAATTTTTAGTAGGTAGGTAATTGTTAAAAAAGTGGTATTAGTAATAAATATAATAAAAAGATAAAACAATATTTAATATGTATAAATAAATATACATAAAATAAAATATTTCTTAAAAAATGAACCGGCTTAAATTATATGAACACTTTAAAATATAAATTAAATTTGAAAATGATAATTTATATCTCTAAATTTAAACTCAACTTATTTAGTGCAAACAGAGTTAATATTTATGATTTTGTTTTTAAAAAGTTTGTAGATTTTAGAAGATTCGTTTGTAAAATTTAATGACGTTTGTTATTTTTAGTTATATTGTAATGTATGCTCATTGGCAATAAGTACTTATTTTTTAAACACTTCAATTGATTTTATTTTTTTAAAAGCTAATTCTTTTGTTTTTATTTTAAAAATCGTCTGCAAATTTTCCACCTCTGACCATACCATATATGTTCCACTTACCCCAAATTTTAATTTTCTCGATATTACGCTAAACCAAACCATATTTTTACTGCGATTAACTCTCAATTCATTTGACTTGACAATCACATTTAAACTATGTGAAGACATATCAAAAAAGGTCAGTTTAAACATGATAAGTTTAGGTTGTTCCTCTTTCCCCATATCTGGGGTAGTTAAGTGGAACATTTTGAAGACTCAACTTCATTGACAGATTTGTCCGTAAATACTAAAGGAATTGATTTGTATGTTAAAATAATAGTTAGTTAACTTCATTAGGTATGTAAAATTTTAAACACTGAAAAAAGAGACGACAACCTCAGGCGGGAATCGAACCTTCCGCACTCCGGGCGGCTGCCTTCGGATCTCAGAGGTGAAAACTTCTAAGATTTGATGAAGCAATGTTGACTAAAAAACATAAGCATCAAGCACTGACAAATTTCGACGGTTGAAAGCCAGACCTCGGTAGCCAAGTGGTTAAGGCAGCCGCCCGGAGTGCGGAAGGTGCGTGGTTCGATTCCCGCCTGAGGTTGTCGTCTTTTTTCAGTGTTTAAAATTTTACTTAAGTATATTTAAGCGTTAATATAACGCTAAAATATAAAACATTAATCTATAAACGCAGCTTCATTTTAACCGAATGTTTAAATATTTGTAAAAAATATTTCTTTCGGATCTCAGAGGTGAAAACTTCTAAGATTTGATGAAGCAATGTTGACTAAAAAACATAAGCATCAAGCACTGACAAATTTCGACGGTTGAAAGCCAGACCTCGGTAGCCAAGTGGTTAAGGCAGCCGCCCGGAGTGCGGAAGGTGCGTGGTTCGATTCCCGCCTGAGGTTGTCGTCTTTTTTCAGTGTTTAAAATTTTACTTAAGTATATTTAAGCGTTAATATAACGCTAAAATATAAAACATTAATCTATAAACGCAGCTTCATTTTAACCGAATGTTTAAATATTTGTAAAAAATATTTCTTTCGGATCTCAGAGGTGAAAACTTCTAAGATTTGATGAAGCAATGTTGAGTAAAAAACATAAGCATCAAGCACTGACAAATTTCGACGGTTGAAAGCCAGACCTCGGTAGCCAAGTGGTTAAGGCAGCCGCCCGGAGTGCGGAAGGTGCGTGGTTCGATTCCCGCCTGAGGTTGTCGTCTTTTTTCAGTGTTTAAAATTTTACTTAAGTATATTTAAGCGTTAATATAACGCTAAAATATAAAACATTAATTCATTAGGTATACTTATTTTCTAGTAATATTAAAATTAAACTGTGTATTTACTGACTGGAGCTCATAATGTTAAAATATCAGTAAACTATGTTCCTCTTACCCCACCTTACCTTATGTCAATTAAAATTATGGAAATAAACTTTCTGCATTTTAATGTGTCACACTAGAAGTCTTATTCGTGATAACCAGAAGTTTAATTACTAATACATACCATGCTTCAACTGCATCGCAATTAATTTAACAACCTTGCAGTTAGAAGTACCCACCAAACCTAAAATGCACATTCATAATCAATGATAAGCGATTGCCACAGTCATTGAGATAACAAAATATAGTTATGTAAAACGTGCATTCAAATAACAGCATGACCTACGTAACGCCTAAATACATATTTTGCGTAGAACCGTCTTATCTAACGACAGCGAGTTGATATTATTTATCAAATCAAACATGATCTGAAAATAACCGCAGTAACCTTCTGTTATCATTGATTGATGCGTAATCTGTAACATCCCGTTTTGTTTACGTGAATCGTCGAGTCGTGCGTAACATTATAAGGGTGATGATAATTTATTGTGATTTCACTATACGCCGCTATAAACTGCATTCAATAATAATGCTTGTTTTCTAAGCTTAACGCGAACATTAAATATTGTCAAAAAATATCAAACTGTTGATTTTGGAATCTTCGTTGGTACGATTTCTGATGATATTTTTTAACCCACAAACCCGCATTGGGTGATGGGTTATGGCCTTAGAGTATGTTATCTATACTCTACTAAGGTATCCCGCCGTTTGGCAAAATATTTTTCGTCAAATTTCACTTCCCAAAAACTTATCGCACTAGTTTCATTTCCTAAATGAATCTTTAGCAAATTAACATTTTATTCACTTGGTCAAATAATCATTTGGCAACGTTTTAGGTACTTGGTTAAGTTTTATTAAGTCATATACATTAAAGCAAACGTTTTCTTTTGTCAAATATTATATTCCAAAAATATGTTTGTTCCATACAGGATAAGGTATACAACGAATCGCGGCAAAACAGACTCACGTAGTCTTGTCTGCCCTACCTATGCTAGAGTGTAATTTTTAAGCCCGCATAATATATGGGCGCGGAGGGGCAAGGTAGGTTTAGCGCTCGCCGCCCTAGCTAGCTGAGGCTGGCGGGCGGAAAGCCGAAGCTGCGGTGGTGAGCGAAAGCCATCTGCGACGATAAGCTCGCGTAGGACCGTCCGCCGCCGTCGGAGCCCCGCAGCACCGTAGCCGTGACTGAAATCATTTGTGAAATAGAATCTAATTTGTCAAGTTTATTTAATGCAGCGAATTTGGACTCTTATGTAAATCGTATGCGTTGCAATTTTTTGGGAAAAGTATGTTTTGCCAAACCATACATTTGACTAAATAAGACTTAGTAAAGTGAAAAGTTGCTATGAAAAGTTGTTTTGACAAATGTTTTTTGGCCATACATAAGTAGTCTATATTCTAAGGTTATGGCTCAATCTGCTGTCGTCCATGTGGGAAGGCCTGTGCCCAGCAGTGAGATGTTTATAGGCTGATGATGACGACGCGAACAATACACTTTGAACACAAAAATAAACGGGTTACTTAGTTCCATATAAAGTGTTTCTAAAGTTTCTGCTCAAATAATAGCTTTCCTTTCGTAATTTAGACTTTTCTATGGTGTAGTATCTACCTACCTAGTTAGTGATTGGTCCTATTCCTATTCTGTGGTATGGTGTCGCACTTACTCTTAACAAGCTCAAGTTTCAAATTTGATACCGAACTATCAAGCTGAATGTACACTTACAATTGGTCTTTTTTAACATTAGGCTGAACGTTTAACATTCCTAGGATAAGTATTATTTCCTTAGAGCATTCAATGCTCTAAGCTTAGAATAATAACGTATAGAAGGTAAGTCCGCGCGCCCATTTTAAAGCACTTTTTTTGGAGCCAGATATGGCTCCAAACGCAGAGTTTTCAATGTACACTACGGAGTTACAAGGGTACGTGTGCGTGTCGCCAAGCGCAAGCAAGTAATCGTTACGAAAGTGTGAACCGGTTTAGTGCTTCACTTTAAACAGAGCGCTTGTATGAAGACTATCTTTCTATACATATTTATTCTACGGCTCTAAGATTATTTCGGCCAAAATATAAAAATGTCAAA
Source organism: Scoparia ambigualis (assembly GCA_963921215.1). Lineage (NCBI taxonomy): Eukaryota > Metazoa > Arthropoda > Insecta > Lepidoptera > Crambidae > Scoparia > Scoparia ambigualis. The sequence continues at coordinate 12,304,661 of OY992511.1, read as the reverse complement.
TGTCTACATTGTTTGATTATCTATGACATTTTACTTTCCCACCGTTGCAATACTAGTGTTCATACTTTTAGGAAAAGTTTTGCACAAATAAATCTTTGAAGAATTTAGTTTTTTAGAATAATAAAAATTATTTTCAGGTAAGTAAATATCCTAGTTTTATCTAAATACAATTTTGTCGATTGCCTTGTTTGCTTGAAGAAAATCGTGCTACTTTTGTGAGTTTCAATTTTGATACTCCAGGCATTCCGGGCTGTATGAAACCTACTAACTAATTCTTTACCTGAACATATTCTTTGGATGTATCTTTGCATTTTTGATAATTTTTAGCTTGGTTTGGTGTTTTCTTTCTTTTTTATTAATTTATTTCTAGATAATTAACGAAAATGAAAACGGATGATATCGAATCCATTTTGAGGCGGCTAGAAAATGGTGAAATATCGGAGGACGAGTCCAGTGATAATGAAGATGACATCGACTACTATTCCAGTCAAAGAGAGCTTCAGTTGGAGCTAGAAGATGAAGATGATAAAGGTAATTCGCCCCCTGACCCTACTTTAGAAGCAGATCCGCCTGTAGTCAATGAATATGCTGACATTCAACACATAGAGACCTTTGAACAAACCCCAGCTCTTTTGGTGAAAACTCCACCTTCAACCCTCGAAACATAGTATGGAAAGTAAAAAATATAAACGCTGTGCCAAACGCTTTCAAGTTTGAGGGAAACACTGAGTGTTCACAAGGAGTTCTGGAGTTAGAAACGCTTTCTAATTTTTTTTCTTACTTCTTCGATGAAGAAATGTTAAAATTTCTTGTCGTCCACAAGAAATTTTAACATTTCTTCATCGTCAAATAAATATGCTTTCCAAAAGAATCCCAACTTTACAGAACCTGTTACTGTCTCGGAAATACGAAAGTTTCTTGGAATTTTTACTTTTACTATATACACTAGTAAAAATTATAATTCCAAGAAACTTTCGTATTTCCGAGACAGTAATTCTACTATCCTACTGTCAAGTAATATTGGCCAAACATGGCAAAATTTAAACCCATAGCAAACCATGAATCATAAATTTCATAAAATCAGTCAATTTTTTCATATGAATGACGACATACTGCATAAATTTAGACCCATCATAGACCACTTGGACAAGAAATTTATTACTGTACCATTTGACCACCGGTTATCGCTAGACGAACAAATGTGTGCCACAAAACTTAGGCATTTTATGAAACAATATTTACCCAATAAACCCCACAAGTAGAGGTTTAAATTATGTTTTATGCTCTCTTTACAATCTTTACGTTACAATCATGTTGTGCATGAAAAAACATTTATGGATTCCAGAAATAAATGTAAATAAAAAAATGGTAGGAAACTTTACTTCTTGAATATGTAAAAATGTAGGTAAAATTTCTTTATGTGATAATAAAAATAACCAATGTTTCGCATTATTTCATGCATAAGAGCATTATTTATTAATTCGATATATTTATGGCCTTAATGCCTGATATATCAAAATTTATACCTGTGTTTCTTTTTTAATAAATATGTAAATTATGTTTTGCGATTTATTTTTACTATTTTTCCTTTATTTTTAGCTCCTGCAGTGAACATATTATTCCATATTGTCCACCTAGGTGGACACAGTGAAACATACATTACATACATTCCCACATGTATGGAAGCGGCAATCACTAATTTTCCACTTTAACTTAGAATTGGGTTTTAGGGGAAAAGTTCTCTGAACCGTCATGAAGGTCAGGCAAGTCTTCTTATTGAAATAGTATGAAAAGGTACTGGTTCTGAAACAACAGGGTCAAGGTCAGCGGCAAAAGTCGGGCAGTCCGGATGTGGTTGGTGTCAGTAGTATTGGAAGAAATCATGTAGAAAGTAGGTAAAGACACAAACGATATTTATTTGTATTAGCCAATTTTGAGGTGAAGCGCAACATTTAGACCCTTAGAAACCTGAATTTTCAAATTAAATTAAAAAAATAATAATATGTTCACTGCAGGAGCTAAAAATAAAGGAAAAATAGTAAAAATAAATCGCAAAACATAATTTACATATTTATTAAAAAAGAAACACAGGTATAAATTTTGATATATCAGGCATTAAGGCCATAAATATATCGAATTAATAAATAATGCTCTTATGCATGAAATAATGCGAAACATTGGTTATTTTTATTATCACATAAAGAAATTTTACCTACATTTTTACATATTCAAGAAGTAAAGTTTCCTACCATTTTTTTATTTACATTTATTTCTGGAATCCATAAATGTTTTTTCATGCACAACATGATTGTAACGTAAAGATTGTAAAGAGAGCATAAAACATAATTTAAACCTCTACTTGTGGGGTTTATTGGGTAAATATTGTTTCATAAAATGCCTAAGTTTTGTGGCACACATTTGTTCGTCTAGCGATAACCGGTGGTCAAATGGTACAGTAATAAATTTCTTGTCCAAGTGGTCTATGATGGGTCTAAATTTATGCAGTATGTCGTCATTCATATGAAAAAAATGACTGATTTTATGAAATTTATGATTCATGGTTTGCTATGGGTTTTAATTTTGCCATGTTTGACCAATATTACTTGACAGTAGGATAGTAGAATTACTGTCTCGGAAATACGAAAGTTTCTTGGAATTATAATTTTTACTAGTGTATATAGTAAAAGTAAAAATTCCAAGAAACTTTCGTATTTCCGAGACAGTAACAGGTTCTGTAAAGTTGGGATTCTTTTGGAAAGCATATTTATTTGACGATGAAGAAATGTTAAAATTTCTTGTGGACGACAAGAAATTTTAACATTTCTTCATCGAAGAAGTAAGAAAAAAAATTAAAAAGCGTTTCTAACTCCAGAACTCCTTGTGAACACTCAGTGTTTCCCTCAAACTTGAAAGCGTTTGGCACAGCGTTTATATTTTTTACTTTCCATACTATGTTTCGAGGGTTGAAGGTGGAGTTTTCACCAAAAGAGCTGGGGTTTGTTCAAAGGTCTCTATGTGTTGAATGTCAGCATATTCATTGACTACAGGCGGATCTGCTTCTAAAGTAGGGTCAGGGGGCGAATTACCTTTATCATCTTCATCTTCTAGCTCCAACTGAAGCTCTCTTTGACTGGAATAGTAGTCGATGTCATCTTCATTATCACTGGACTCGTCCTCCGATACTTCACCATTTTCTAGCCGCCTCAAAATGGATTCGATATCATCCGTTTTCATTTTCGTTAATTATCTAGAAATAAATTAATAAAAAAGAAAGAAAACACCAAACCAAGCTAAAAATTATCAAAAATGCAAAGATACATCCAAAGAATATGTTCAGGTAAAGAATTAGTTAGTAGGTTTCATACAGCCCGGAATGCCTGGAGTATCAAAATTGAAACTCACAAAAGTAGCACGATTTTCTTCAAGCAAACAAGGCAATCGACAAAATTGTATTTAGATAAAACTAGGATATTTACTTACCTGAAAATAATTTTTATTATTCTAAAAAACTAAATTCTTCAAAGATTTATTTGTGCAAAACTTTTCCTAAAAGTATGAACACTAGTATTGCAACGGTGGGAAAGTAAAATGTCATAGATAATCAAACAATGTAGACATTTGACATTTTTATATTTTGGCCGAAATAATCTTAGAGCCGTAGAATAAATATGTATAGAAAGATAGTCTTCATACAAGCGCTCTGTTTAAAGTGAAGCACTAAACCGGTTCACACTTTCGTAACGATTACTTGCTTGCGCTTGGCGACACGCACACGTACCCTTGTAACTCCGTAGTGTACATTGAAAACTCTGCGTTTGGAGCCATATCTGGCTCCAAAAAAAGTGCTTTAAAATGGGCGCGCGGACTTACCTTCTATACGTTATTATTCTAAGCTTAGAGCATTGAATGCTCTAAGGAAATAATACTTATCCTAGGAATGTTAAACGTTCAGCCTAATGTTAAAAAAGACCAATTGTAAGTGTACATTCAGCTTGATAGTTCGGTATCAAATTTGAAACTTGAGCTTGTTAAGAGTAAGTGCGACACCATACCACAGAATAGGAATAGGACCAATCACTAACTAGGTAGGTAGATACTACACCATAGAAAAGTCTAAATTACGAAAGGAAAGCTATTATTTGAGCAGAAACTTTAGAAACACTTTATATGGAACTAAGTAACCCGTTTATTTTTGTGTTCAAAGTGTATTGTTCGCGTCGTCATCATCAGCCTATAAACATCTCACTGCTGGGCACAGGCCTTCCCACATGGACGACAGCAGATTGAGCCATAACCTTAGAATATAGACTACTTATGTATGGCCAAAAAACATTTGTCAAAACAACTTTTCATAGCAACTTTTCACTTTACTAAGTCTTATTTAGTCAAATGTATGGTTTGGCAAAACATACTTTTCCCAAAAAATTGCAACGCATACGATTTACATAAGAGTCCAAATTCGCTGCATTAAATAAACTTGACAAATTAGATTCTATTTCAGAGAACGGTTCAGAGAACTTTTCCCCTAAAACCCAATTCTAAGTTAAAGTGGAAAATTAGTGATTGCCGCTTCCATACATGTGGGAATGTATGTAATGTATGTTTCACTGTGTCCACCTAGGTGGACACAGTGAAACATACTGTGTCTGACAATGAAACACTAGTTTTAATATTGGCCATTTGTACTTAATGTGGTTATTGGAACGAGTAAATCATAAAAACTGTTTAACTATAATCAGTAAAGTATTTATTTGGATTATTTAGTAACTTAAGTGACCAATAGGTCAATATATACCAATACTCAGTCTCAATTTTTTTAAATCGCAGTTTAGTACCTATACCTAATAGATATTAACGACTCACAATCAACAGTAACATAATACATGATTATCTATAATTAACAGAGTTATATTAAATATAACTATATAAAAACACAAATATTAGGAATTCGCAACTTTATATTTGGTGACACGCGGACTGGAAAATAATAAAAAGAGTTTCGGCTTTTGGTCCCATTTATTTCTGGTGGCGGAAGAACCGTTTTTATCTCTTCAATGAGAATTTCTGACATATCGGGTTCCAATGGCATGTAAAATTACTCTCACTACATCAATTATTTTTGCGACATACCTATATACCTTCGCTTTTTAGAACGTATATAATCGTAATTTTGGGGTTTACGCTCAAGCTTTTTAAAATGTTCCGTAACCAAAGACATCCCATCCGCATCATATTCTTCTTCGTCGTCTAATCCACTTAAATCAATTTCACTAAGGCATGCCACTTCCTCTTCTTCATCGGTACTTGTTTCAGAATCTGGTTCAATTTTAGTATTTTTAGATTTTTTTTTTAATACATAAAACTGGTCGCTTCACTACTTTTGCCGCTAATTTTCTTTCTTGAGATTTTTTACTATATTTAGTTATCTGGTCTTTCTTTGGAGTGCCCGTGGCAATCATGCTTTTACCAAGCTTTCTTGCTTTACGCTTTCGCTTGGTATGCAACAAAACAAAGTAGGTAGTACACAATGAAACACTGTTTCAATGTGTCCACCCTTGAACTGTGTCATTGTTGGACACCTAGGATATTTTACAATAAACCCAAAAAATAACCTACCAAAATTGAACAATTTAATAGGTTTTTTAATCCACGCGAATCTATGATACATGTACAAACCGACGTAATACTCAGAAATTCGGAATTCACTATAGTATTTAACTGATAAATCAAATAAAACTCAAAAAAAAACTTACTTTTTAGACAAATAATCAAAAAAGCTCCGGGGACACGTCGGTTTGTATGCGGCGCGTACGCTAGCTGGGGAGGAGCAGGGGGTGTATAGCGCTAACTCGACCAGCTATACTGAACTATCTGTCAATGTCGCATTTCAAAAATATGGCACTGTTTCATTGTGTACGACTGTTTCAATGTTGAACACTCGACCCTACTCACCATGGAATTCTGTTATTTCAAGAATGCCAAAAAACTGTACCCAAATAGTACCAAATAGTGCCCAAAGGAAATAAATAGTACCCTTATGGTTCAAAAGTTATAGACATAGTTTGGTGAGTACGCTAGGCGTAGGTTACGCCTAGCGTACTCACCTCAGTTTGGGAAATCTAAGCAAGCTACAACTTTAATTAGTATGTCAAAAAACTGTACCCAAATAGTACCAAATAGTGCCCAAAGGAAATAAATAGTACCTTTATAGTTAAAAAGTTATAGACCTAGTTTGGTGAGTACGCTAGGCGTAGGTTCTACGCCTAGCGTACTCACCTCGTTGCGCGAAAACAGAACCAGCAATGGATCTCATTTCTATCTCAATAAATAGTACCGGAAATAGTACCCTCTAAGAGTGTAATTGTTATTTGACTTTTACACTAGAAAGTCATTAAATTTGATAGCAAACTTCTACATACATTGACATGAGGTACAGGCGAACTCATAACAATTTTAATATTATTAAATTTCATATTATGTACCTACTACATATTACTTTTAGTTTTGTTGAAATTAATAGGTGTATATACGTAACGAGGAAGTTTAATATCAGTTATATAATTGATTATAATTATTTTTCTTATAAATAAGATCCATGTTTTCCAAAATATTGACTATCGTTTTTTTTGCCGGATTGCATAAAGTAAAAGCACCTTCTTTATTAGGAACTACATATTTGCCTTATGTCTGAAATTGAAAACTCAATATTGTGTGCGAGAACAATCTGTTACTTTTGTTGATCATAGTGCAACTTATCGACGCGCGACAGCGATGCATCTTAGTATGAACAAGTTACAATAGATGGCGCTTATCAAACTTCTTACTTTAATTACGTACAAACTGACCTGCATTATGAAAGTGCTAAAGATCAATATTGCAATTCACAACAATTTGCTTGACGCCGCGGTGGGAACGCATAGTTTTAGGCAACCGATTTTTTTGTCGTTTACTTTGCCTTTCGCAAACTTTTATAGTATTCGCAAACTTTTGCCTTGCCACCGCAACCGCAAAAGTTTGCGAATACTTAGTTAATTTGTGAAACAATTAATGAAAAAACTTGTGAATTTTGTTTCATTGTTATGTGAGTGATCTTTAAATGAGTAAGTACCTATGTATATTCCATCTGTAATAGCATTTTATGTTCATGTCGATTTGCAGTAGATCTTTCATTAGCTAGGTAGGTACCTACTCAGTTTGAATATATTATATATACTTACCTACAGAAATACGTTATTGTTTTTTATTAATCGTAGAATAACAAATTAAATCATTTTCTTAGTTTTCTGGACTGCATAAAGTGTTTAACTGTGTCGCGTACTTACCGGTGAAAGAATACTACCACCCTCTCTTCCCTTGGGTGTCGTAATAGGCGACTAACGGACTAAAGACTGCATATACATTCAACAGCTTAGAACGGCGATGGGCTCACCACCTGTCACGCTGAGCACATGTGCAGTCGCTATTTATGTAGGTATGTATCTATATTAATAAAATTCAATTGCCAAAATGTTTGTACGCGCATCACTTCTGAACGGCTGCACCAATTTGGCTAATTCTTTTTTGTTGTATTTGTAATTGTCGGGACAAGGTTTGTATAAAAATGAACATTTTTGGAAATTCGTCACGGGGTAAGGCGTTCACGCGGACAAAGTCGCGGGCGGGCGGTCATTCACGATCAACAAATCATAAATAAGCAATGCTTGATACATAGATATAAGTTGGAGTGGGGCTCATTCACCCTCGACTACAAATTTTGTGATTTATAACAGTTATCACTAGATTTATAGTCGAAGTAAGAATCACCGCTAAAAAACCAGCCTTCATATAAAAAAATCCGCATCCAAATAAAGGATATTTAGGAGCTACGGTGCCAAAGACAGACACACCAACCTCAGGGCCCCCCTTTTTTGGCCACCCTTGGTTTACTGTTATTAAATATGTACCTATTTTATTTTAGGTCGTCGTCTATTAGTGAACTCCATAGTTATTCCAATCTCAATTCCTTTGGTAATAAAAATAATATTTTACCATTCTGTGCTCGACTGTACCACACGTAATTTTTGTATGTAGAAGTTTGCTATCAAATTTAATGACTTTCCAGTGTATAAGTCAAATAACAATTACACTCTTAGAGGGTACTATTTCCGGTACTATTTATTGAGATAGAAATGAGAGCCATTGCTGGTTCTGTTTTCGCGCAACGAGGTGAGTACGCTAGGCGTATGTTCTACGCCTAGCGTACTCACCAAACTATGTCTATAACTTTTTAACTATAAAGGTACTATTTATTTCCTTTGGGCACTATTTGGTACTATTTGGGTACAGTTTTTTGGCATTCTTGAAATAACAGAATTCCATGGCGAGTACGCCAGGCGTAGGTACACGCTGGGCACAGGCATCCGTGTCTTGTAGGGGTGAAAGAATACTATCCACCCCCCTCTCTTCCCTTGGGTGTCGTAAAAGGCGACTAACGGACTAAGGACTGCACATACTTCCAACAGCATAGAGCGGTGATTTGCTCACCACCTGTCACGCTGAGCACATGTGCAGTCGCTATTTGGTGAAAAGTGGACTATGATAGACGACTGCTTCTGCGGTCCTCATTGCCTAGCATCTGACTAACCCTTCGGGGATAATAGTCGTGATTCTGTATGTATGTATGTTTTTCTCTTATCTCATCATTATCATGTCAGCCCGTATCCACCCACTGCTGAGCATGCCTCCTCCATGTTATGCCATTTTGTCTTTTTTTTATGTGACACGTCATAGTGACTACATCCTGCCTGATGGTAAGCAGCCGATGCAGTCCAAAATAATGAGAGCGCTCCTCACCGTGGAACAGGCACGGTAACAAGCGCACCCATTCATGACGGCCTGCATAAATGCCGTTTCACGCCCCGTTTAAAAGACCCGGGATTATAGGAGCTGGGAAACACATGCGCTGGCAGAGAATTCCAAAGCCGAATGGTCTTACAGAGGAACGACTTGCCAAATTTTTTGGTACGAGTGCTGATATTCTGCACAGTATGATGGTGGTTCCTAAGACCACCACGTGTAGTCCGGGACAGGAAAGGAGTGGGCGGGATTAGATCAAAAAGTTCTTCAGAACACTCTCCGTAGTAATTCGGTAGAAGACACTGAGAGAAGCAATGTCTCTACGTAGCTGGAGGTCCTCAAGAGAGGCTGTAACCTCAGCATCTCCAATAATTCGTACCGCTCGCCTTTGCAGTCTATCAAGTGCATCGAGGAGGTATTTAGCGGAGCCGTCCCATAGATGGGAACAATACTCCATACTCGATCGCACCTGCGTCTTGTACAGCAAACAGCGCTGCTCGGGAGTGAAAAAGCGCCTCACCTTTTTGAGAATACCCAACTTACAAGGGGCAGTTAAAATAACACTCCCGATGTAGCATTTTGGATTCAGTTCCTGGCCGATGTCCATGCCAAGAATGCTAAGGTCCACTGAAATGGGTAAAGGAGTGATGTTATGTCTGAGCCTATCGCTTATATCATACTAATATTATAAAGGCGAAAGTTTGTGAGTGTGTATGTTTGTTACTTCTTCACGTAAAAACTACTAAATGGATTAGAATCAAATTCGGCATACAGATAGTTTATAACCTAGATTAACACATAGAATACTTTTTATCCCGATATTCCTACGGGAACGGGAACCACGCGGGTGAAATCGCGAGCGGCCGCTAGTATAGAAATAAAAATCAATTGCCATGAATGTTTGTTTTATTTGGCTAATTATTTTTTAAGTTGTGTTCGTAATAATGTCAGGACAACAAACCTTTTGCACGTAAATATATTTTTTGGAATTTGCCACGGCGGCGTAATGGCGGATGCAGTCGCGGGCGGGCCGCTAGTGATAAATAAAAATCTTTACTATAGTTACTTACTAAATATCAATTCCAACGGTCAGACAGGCAATGGCGGCGCAATGTTTGATGCACCTGCCTTCTAGTTTAAATACCGTCCGTCGCAGATGTCGTCGTTCATAATATTAGGTAATAATTGTCCATTGTCCGCCAAGGTAGTCGAACTCGAAAGAAATGTTTTGACTAACGCCAATGTCACCATAAGATTACTGCACTTTGTTGACTTTGCTTTGTCTGTTAGAAAGCGGATACCTAGCTAAATGATGATAACGTTATCGAGTCAATGTAACGTATTACTTACATGTAAATGTAAACTTTTGAAGTGATGTAGGTAGGTACCTACATAAAGGAGTGTATTTTCGATCACCTTATCCAAACAATACAACACCCAAAGAACTGTCGTGAAGTACCTACTTACCTATTAGTTGTCAAATACACGTTGCCTGGTACTAAATACATACTTACATAAATCACGGTTATAATCCCCGAAGGGTTAGTCAGAGACTAGGCATCCGCAAAAGCAGTCCTCTGCCATAGTCCACTTTTCACCAAATAGCGACTACACATGTGCTCAGCGTGACAGGTGGTGAGCCCACCGCCGCTCTATGCTGTTGGAAGTATGTGCAGTCTTAGTCTGTTAGTCGCCTTTTACGACACCAAAGGGAAGAGAGGGGTTGGTAGTATTCTATAGCCGCTACGCCACACGGCTATAAAGTAGCTAAGTTAGTACTAAATATATTATCTTTGATATTGCAGATATACAGCTAGGGTGTTTGGTAAAAGGTATTTGGTATATAATATAATCCTGCATCTAACAACATTATGCATATACACACACGTACGTACACACAGATTGTTCTCATAACTTTAGTATTTGATGGTAGTATACATTTGTGTAGTTTCATAATAACTTATAGGTACTTACTTACTTACAAATAACCCAATGCTTTCTGGCGGTCTATAAAAAATGTGATGTTTCTGCTTATTTTCTGAGTTCCTCGGGGAGAATAGAATATCCCCACTTATCAAAGAAACCTTGACCTACTTTTACAGACAGGTATCACGTTGACTATCTAAGTACAATTTAATCTCTCCGATATTATGTAATTGGAGTAGATATATTTAGATGAGGACAAATTAGTTACACATTACACATCGATATTGTAAACAGCCTTGACACAGTACACAACCACAAGCAAATAAACCATATTATAGACGCTTTAAAGTTTGATAGGATAATAATCTTCAACATTGGTCAAAAGTTATCTAATCCAGCGCGTTGTCGTCGCATCGTCGACGTGATATTAATATTTCGATATTGTTGCGCCCGTGGCTTCGCTCGCATGTCATTCGGTTTAATCAAAGTCTAGCTAAGATTAAGCTCATCATATAAAGTATAGAGAAGGTGTTGATATAAGCAAGGGTTGGACAAAGCGAAATTTTTAAGCAAGAGGGCCCTGGAGACCTGTGTCACAGTCACAGGTTCTTTTTTAATACCAATATCAGGCATCAGTCTATCACAATGCAGGGTCAGACCTACAAAAAAGGAAAGACGGAGCATTACATGCAGTTTTAGTGAAGCCAAAAATACCGTGCTCATTCATGTTACATTACGCTCTTTCACGCACACAGATGCAACACAACCGTGCTCATTTTGTTTAGTATTTTCTTTTGTTGTTGGTCTGAGCTCGTACATTTGTGTCATTTTTGTCATGTCTAGAACACTTGACCTGATCAGCCCTTGAAGTTTCTTGCAGTTTCTAGCAGTCACCTTACTCTCAGCAGTGGGTGATTGTGGGCTGAAATAATGATCATGATTTACAACATTAATTAAAATGGATGTACATATATTTCATTATATTATAATACTTATGTTTTTGCTGACCGTGTCGTACAAGTAATCAACACGTGTGAGCCACGCATTGCTGACGTTGGAGACATGCGGCCCCTTTGCGGAGCCATTATCATGTCGCTGCTCTGCTGTGTTAAACGGATTTCGTCGTCGCGTTTATGATAGCGTTTGGAACCATTGTAAAGTACAAATACTTAGTAAGGGCTATAAATAAAAACAAATAAGAACTGTAGCGTTTATGTATAATTTTCGTATCAAAACATAATTACTTACCTTCTTTAACTTTTCTGTGAGTTAAGTTGACCGTACATCATATGAAGAGACACGGGCTACTTGTTGACGTGTAGATAGAGAAAAGGTACTTTACCGGCGGTATGCGGCATAAAGCCTGCTATTTGTTGTAATTTTTATATCGCATAATGTTTTTAGTAAGTCTTTAGTCCTATTTACTTGTCTATTTATAAAATACTAGCGGCCCGCCCGCGGCTACGTCCGCGTGGACCCCGTACCTCGTAACAAATTTCCAAAAAAAATAATTCGTACAAACCTTGCTCTGACAATTACAAACAGAACAAGCAAAGAATTAGCCAAATAGGTGCAGCCGTTCTGAAGTGATGCGCGTACAAACATTTTGGCAAGATTAAGCTGTCATCATCGTCAGGACATTTTAGGTAATATTTAATCCATTACCTGCCCTTTCGAAGCAAAAGGGGGAGCTAAAGATATTTTAATTTGATTCCTACTATTCCGTTGACACGGCATTGCGAAAGTTGCTTAGCTTTTACGATCACACCCCCAAATGCGCTAGCTGTCGTTAATTATGCTTCTGTTTTACCTACTTGCCTAAAAGTAACTAGGTATTGTAACATAATAGGTGCGTACTTCAATTCAGGTCTCAGTATAAATGTTTCTCTTATCACTGCACTAAACAATGCAAGTAACCGGCCTTTGGCTTGAAGTGATAAATTGTGTTATGTAATGATGACAGTACGGCTATATAGCAACTTATTAATTTGATTGATGCTAGAAGTACCTATATGAAAAACCAAAAAAAACATCGTTTTTTTTCCTATTATTTGTACAGCTACCTAGTTTGGTAACTTATGTAATGGGTTCCCTATTTTATACCGAAATCCGTTTTACCGATTATCATTTCAACGAAAACTATTAACCGATCACTCAATTGAACGATGCCTTATTTGTACAAAACTTTAATTTACCGATGTAACGATTCACCGAAAAACCAATTATCGAAGTTCATTTCAGCGACCATACTTAAGTAACCGTACACATTATTTATCCGATGTAGCATTTCACCGAATTTTAAGAGTATGTAGGTAAGTCAACGCCTCGGTGGCCGAGTGGTCAAGTGCTTGGGTCGATATCCGGAGGTCCCGGTTTCAATTCCCATGTCGGATAAAGTGCGTTTCGAATTTATTGATTCCTAGCCCAGGTTAATTGTGATTGATCACTAATCCGCATTTGGCAAGGGTGGTGATTAAGCCAATACCCATCAATAGGCTTGTGTCCACTAAGAATAAATCGCGTGGATGGGCCTTTCTAATAATCAATTATGATTTATAGAAACAAATTTATCTAAAATATTCATTAAGTATAAAAAATTGGGATTATTAATATTTAAAAAAAACCGACAATAATACGCAATCAGTTTTTTTTTTATGTGACACGTCATAGTGACTACATCCTGCCTGATGGTATGCAGCCGATGCAATCCAAAATAATGAGAGCGCTCACCACCGTGGAACAAGCACGGTAACAAGCGCACCCATTCATGACGGCCTGCATAAATGCCGTTTCACGCCCCGTTTAAAAGACCCGGGATTATAGGAACTGGGAAACACATGCGCCGGCAGAGAATTCCAAAGCCGAATGGTCTTACAGAGGAATGACTTGCCAAATTTTTTGGTACGAGTGCTGATATTCTGCACAGTATGATGGTGGTTCCTAAGACCAGCACGTGTAGTCCGGGAGAGGAAAGGAGAGGGCGGGATTAGATCAAAAAGTTCTTCAGAACACTCTCCGTAGTAATTTCGGTAGAAGACACTGAGAGAAGCAATGTCTCTACGCAGCTGGAGGTCCTCAAGAGAGGCTGTAACCTCAGCATCTCCAATAATGCGTACCGCTCGCCTTTGCAGTCTATCAAGTGCATCGAGGAGGTATTTAGCGGAGCCGTCCCATAGATGGGAACAATACTCCATACTCGATCGCACCTGAGTCTTGTACGTACGTCCTGAGTATATGACATTAAACGCCAATCAAAAGTCGTGACGTCACGCCGTGCCAAATTTCATTTTATTGTTGTGACATTTCTAAAGAACAAGCTGGAACAAGCCTCGAATGATACAGATGTTTGGCATGGCGTGACGTCATTTACGTTGACATGGCGGTCTTAAACGTTTTTGCTGTAAAATCGGAATATAAAAACGCTAAATAAATATTGTAAATGATCGATTTTTTTAAAAATAATTTATTATGATAATATATTTTTTTAATTGAATTGTTATAATTTGCTTAAATTCTTTCGACAAATTCGAAACGCACTTTATCCGATATGGGAATTGAAACCGGGACCTTCGGATATCGAGCCAAGCACTTGACCACTCGGCCACCGAGGCGTTGACCTACATACTCTTAAAAGTAGGTGAAATGTTACATCGGTTAAATAATGTGTCGGTAATGACAATGTATGGTCGCTGAAATGAACTTCGGTAATTGGTTTTTCGGTGAATCGTTACATCGGTAAATTAAAGTTTCGTACAAATAAGGCATCGTTCAATTGAGTGATCATTTAATAGTTTTCGTTGAAATGATAATCGGTAAAACGGCTTTCGGGATAAAATAGGGAACCCTATGTAATTGTACCTCCAAGAAAATAAAAGTACTACCTATTACTTATCTAAACTATAGTTGCATAATGGAACGCGTATCGCCCAATTTTTGAACGCGCTATAAATTCAATAATTATCTGAGTGCGACGCTCAAGATAAATGTCTATGGTTGGCACAACTAACAGTTAGCTTATTAAGTTAGTATACGCCACATAATAAAAGTAGCAGGAGCAACCTTCAATTCAGCCAATGACGAAGACAGGACACAAATGATGAACGATGAATAAAACACGCATATCTTAAATATAGAATAAGTATATTGAATAATTAAATAATGTTACTTCAAGTATGTTGCCAAAAAAGACTTATAATGTGTAATCGTAAAAGTAATAATAAAAATTTCTAGAGGTGAAAATATTTCGAGTTTGAGTGGGAACGTACATTTTTTTATATAAGTGACAGGAATATTGCATTTAAAATATCGAACGATTTTTAGGAACATGTTGTTGTTTGTCATGCAATTTGAAGCATAGGTACTCCAACTACCAGTTACTTGTCATCACAAAGTGTTTTATTAAAACGTATTCTTGCATGAAAGGCGACAACATTTGAAGAGTCAACGATCAAACCAGAAATCGTGCAAAACAGTCTATCATTGTAACTAATTAATATTAACTATACTTTTATAATTACAACCATTGCGTCAACGGAGCAAAATGTCTAAAGCTATACATATTAATAAATATTATAAAATCATATGGACATTTCTACCTTTATACAGAATGTCATAAAACAATCGTACAAATCGATATAAATGATAAATTTGTTCGTGCGGTGTAAGCGGAGATAATGAACAACGTTGTTTTCAGACATCCTGTTGGTTGTTACAATTTGAAAATACTTTACATTTTACAGGGTAGATAGATGTCAGTCTTAAGCCCTGCAAAGTTAACGCAGCGGACATTTTGTGGATCTAAATGATTGCGGCGTAAACATAAAGCAGCGTCCAAATGTTAGAATTTTTATCCAAAATTAATATGTAACGTTTCCTTCTAGCTAAGATAGCTCTAAAAGTCATTCGTACGCTCCTTTACACTTAACGTTCTAGAGGCATAATTTAAATTTATTACCAAACACGCATATTGCAACAATAAGAAAGAGCAAAAGTTGAAAATGTGTAAACGCAGTTTACAAATATGTATCATGGAGATGTTTTCTTCGTCGCCATACCTCCTCGCAATTTCAAATGACAGAATATGCGATATGAACAATAAAAGATATCATTATATTTTATTACGTACACTAATAAGTAGCCATTCCAACTTTGCAATGGTTACATATTTTAATAGGCGGAAACACCACACTTACAAAGTGTATAATTAAACTACAATCCAGATGTATAAAAAAATTATGCATCGTCGATTTAGAACTAAATAGAATTGTTTATACTGTAACCCTCGATACATCCTAACTGACTGTGATGTGACGTAGAATTTAACGTGATGAGTATTACAGAACGAAAAGAATTCGTAGGACTGGACTGCATCAAAATTAACAACTGTCGCACGCAAAATGAGTCGCATACCGTTACCAGCACTGCCTGTGTATAGGAACCAAAATGCTCCGCAGCCTGCTCGTTTGATATAGTCCCAGCCGATTGACAAACAAATCCATTACTCACGTATCCGGACATTAATAAAATCTAGTCTTACTATATTACTACTATGTATTTATGACCGACTGTGGAAAAGACTCCACACATTTATCACACGGGATCAACGTCATTTAATTACTGGCTCTTTTATTAGATGACAGGCTTTTGCGTCATCCATATTAACACGGACCCGAATAATAATATAATTACGACAATTCTATAGTCAGTTTTCTATATGGCTGATCCACAATGTCACAGGTCTCCGTATTTCTTACCTTCCAATTTATGACATACGAGGTCTTGCAATTTTTTTGTATATGATCGAATACTGCACACAAATATCTATGGAAAATGTATTTAAGTATTGCCGGTTGTTTCCATACAACATTCAACTGATATGTGATATCGAGGAGCAAATAAAAATACCACAACACCTAAAATACACCTCGCAAACTTGCCTCATATCGGGAAATTACAACTATGAACATGCATTAAACGACTAATTAAAATATGCTCCGTACTAATATTCTATAATTACGAAACTAACGATATATTTATCTTTTTTTTAATTATTAAATACGCTTTAAAGTGTAAAAATAGTTCTTTGCGTCGAAGCACTCTTTAATGCCAAAATGGAGAAGTCATGCTTTTTGACAAACAATACCAGGAATTGTTAATAATGCCCAACGAGCATAATAAGAATATTAAGTTCGGCAATATTTTTTACTTAAATAAGTATTTAGATATTTATAGTGTAGTGTAATTTTACCTTTTAATAGGAAAAACGTTGGAAACGAGAATATGCAACGCATAATATAGATTTGCAAAGTAAATATGGACGGCAAGTTGTTACGACAAAACTAATTTTCTTCCATAATGTAAATAACTTTATGCTTTGTGTTTAGTGAGATGCTTGCAATTGTTAATTAATTGCGTAATAATAACTCAAATGAAAAGAACCATAATGATCACCACATTTTATTATGTAAGTACCAAAAACAGACCTGAGAAACTACGAGTATCTGTGGACCTAGAATTTTAGAGCACTTGTTGAGGATAATAATAGAAAAAAAATTATACTTTTTAATTCTAGAAAACTCCGAAATTATTTAATATTAGGTGTTCGAGGACGCAATTACTTTGCAAAGCTCTCACTTTCCACGGAAATTTAAACTCAAAGCGCATTATTAACGAGCTGGTAAAATAAACTATTGCGCTGAAAGAAAACTTCATTAATAGATCTAAAATAAACAGCAGACAAGACTAAAATATGAATACTACCGAATATTGTGCCAAGATATCCCGAATGAGAACTGAATCAATTATCTGCGTAGCTTTAATCCAATTGTTACAATCGTCAATTTATACTAACTAGCATTCTAAAATTTACTATCTACCGAATGCTGAAACATTCACACTTTCAATGAATGCACATTAATCTATAATGTATTAGGTATTGAACTAAGACTACTTACGACAAGCTGGCAACAAATTAATCATTTCAATGTCAGGTTCTACTTACGGTTTGAACGAGCACTGTGTTCGCCAATTTTAATGGGAATACAATAATACTAGTGGCCAACAGAATACATACATACATTTATTGATTTTGACTACGGTTCACCATTATAACAGTCTTTAGTGTATTTTCGCTTCTATACTTTTAAACTTTTGTCACTTTAAAAGTCAGTCAAAATGCAAATTTGCACGTTATTCTATCATAAACGTTTACTCTAAAGCATATTTTAAAGATTTTTCTGGATTTACACAACAGTTTCTAGACACGGTACTTCGCTGTACAGATGATGTAAATGTTTTTACTTTTATGCGAATGATCAGTAGGACACTACATAATACTAAATACTGAACCGAGATCTTTTAAGTACCTACCGGGTTTTTATTTTGATGCTAACATTGCTAGCGACCACCGATATCGCCTCGGGTACTAAGATTTGTTCTGAACATGCCACAAAAATGATTTCAAGGCACAAAATGGGTGCTTCTTCCACACTGCTGACATATATAATAGGCACTATTGTTAGCTTTCGGAATACATCGCTCCAAATCACCATAACTCACGATTATCAAATTGAGCAATTTGTTCTGTCCGCACTCTTTGAAATTTAATACATTTAAATTGAATACCCAAACGCCCGCCATGTCCCGGCTATTTAACCTGCACGCATTTTAGCAGCTATTCAATATTATACTGTATAATACACTCGCTTTAATACCACGTTTCGTTAAATACTCACTCGTTTTAAAATCTACACATTGTTATAATCGAATATTTATTATGATATAAATTAGATAGCTTACGATGATTATAAAATACATTTATAAAATGATATTTTAATATTGCTTTATGGTTGGAAGATCTTATCAATTTATCAATATATTTCGTTTAATTACATTATCAACTTTCTAAATATATCCATTAATTTATACGTGACTTAGGGTTTGCTTATAATATGGTGTATATAAACGGTATCAATCTGACTTTGAAATGATTGTTTAGTTCTAAGGCCGAGGTAAACATATTGCCATACTAATTGATAAGCACATCTGTAAGCTAAGAAGGGAAAATGTTAATATTTATAATTTTAATCGATTGGCAAAGAGATTAATTTAACTCGACCTCTGGGGCGCAACAGGCAACAACGAATGTAAGTAGTACTCAGAAAGTACCCAGTATCGACAAGAGATCTTAAGTATAGGGAAGAAAGGATATAGAATAACATTATTATTTGCTTACATTGTCACTTGTTGTATAATTCATAAAAATCTGTCATATATACTCTGCTAGTGTTTATCAAAGACGGATATTATACCATTATAATAGTTAAGCCCATGCATTCGTTGCCAGCATAGTCGCCCTATATATTATTATGTAGTTCTATTCCGAAGGCTCTCAAGACGCTACTTTGCAATATAATATATTATATAAATGTGTAAATAAAGTTAATATATAGTTCAATCGATCGCACACATATAAATTATACAAGACGTATCGTCACGTGAACAATCATGAATCTGCAAATTTCGACAAGAGAATATCAAAAATAGTGTATCGACGGTCATCGCCTACATTCTGTCTAATATTCTGTAGTCTTAATGACGCTATTTAGGTCACTTGAAACATCTTAAGCCAATCCTCAAAAACATGGACTATTGTTAGTCAATTTTGAATTTTCCAAAATACAGATAATATAATTTAGTGTCACATCCAAACTTGCAATAGATAACACTCGACGATGATTTAGATTCCTCTTCGCAATTTTAGGATAATTTAATTTAGAGACAATAATTTACTCAAGGAATAATTGTAGTTTTTAACCGTGCAACAAACGAATTGTCGAAACTTTAAATCTAACAAGTGTGCAGCACAATCATGCTATTATAAAAGATACATTTTGTACGATATTTCCCGTCATTTCAAACAGACATTTTGCTCTAATACAATACAAAAAAAATATAGCTAAAAGAACAATAAAAGACAATACAATGAGCGTAGTCAATACTTTCTAAACGCCTTACTGATAAACGTGTGACAGAGATCTTTAAATAATTCGCTAAATAGACACTGATTATCATAATAACTTAGTAGACAACTGCACATTTCAGTTCTTTACTTAGTATTGGACATTACTTTCGTTCATGTTAAGCAGTCAACACTGTATAACATAATAAACACAAAATGTTCAAACTAGTTATTATTTCGATAAGGTATTTAGTTAAAATTAATGTATTTTTAAAAGTATACATCGTTTTGCAAATACTGTATTTTTTATTGTAATTGCTACTTTAACAGGCTAGTGTGTAACATTGTATTATAATGATTAAAATAAGTCATGTCCTCTCTTTACAGACTATGAAGACTAGCATTTAAGGTATTAGATATAAAGAACGCTATTGTAACAGTTGTCTACTACCACACAACACTAACTAAAAATACAATCAAAATGTTAACCAAAACTGAATAAAAACCGGAAAACAACAGCAATTGAAAA
The DNA here is from genome assembly GCA_963921215.1 of Scoparia ambigualis. Taxonomy (NCBI): domain Eukaryota; kingdom Metazoa; phylum Arthropoda; class Insecta; order Lepidoptera; family Crambidae; genus Scoparia; species Scoparia ambigualis. The sequence goes on along the minus strand of OY992511.1, from coordinate 12,284,412 downwards.
CTAAAAATCGTCACGCATCAAAATCTTCTGTGATGATTAACATTTTTACTGACAAGTTATCTTTTAATATCTGTTGCATAAATATTGATAAAAGTATGTAATCCAGACTTACGATGCCGCAATAGATATTAAAATCAAACAATTAACTAAACTATTAAAAGGAATGGAAACTAAACACTGCAGTTGTGAAACGCTTTAACAGCCACGACAGGTCCTCAAAACTATTGACTAGCTGGTAGTTCAATGTCAATTTGTTATTAATAATTTCTGAATATAATAATAGAAGCAGACCAGAACTATAATTTTGGGCAAGTTTATGTATGCAAAATTAATAGAACAGTAATTGTCGTACCAGTCACCAAAAACAGATGTGAGATAAAGTCGTTTACATTGCACACACAACAACAATAACAGCGAAATGTTGCTAAACTCCCTTGACAGTTCAAACAGCCATGGTTGAGTCTGACTCACAATAAACACCAATACAACCGAATCTCAAGACTATTATAAGCACAACCTTCAATATGAGCTTCTTATCTCTCCGCGACGGTGATGGGAACATTAAAACGATGACAGGGATGAGGGACACGAATAATATTTACAAAATTGAGATCTATTTTTCGATGAGGTGCATCATCAACTGGGTGTCGGCCAACATCCTTGCTAGCAGATAATATTACGACCAACTTTATATCTCGCCATATTATGACATTTTAATAATACAAGCAGAGTTAGCGTCATATGGAGGATTTAGCAACATTTATCAGCGATCATCGAAACGATCAAGTCCGTAAGTTTTTTTTAATGAGATCGTTTGCCCTCTAATCGAGTGATAAACTATAATTAACAGAGGTATATATTTCATTACCTGAATCAGGGTAGAGTGTACATATTTGCGATTCGAGTGGCAGACAAACATCGTGAGATTTATCTTTGCGAAGTTCATACGTGTATAGACCTCGAGTAAAATACAATAGTTTTAAACTTTACTATACCGAGTGTCTACTCGATTAAAAGAGGAAGAATATAAAGAAAAAGGTTGCTATGACGTCCGCGTCGCATAATCAAGCGTGCTATTATAGATATTAAATTGCAAGTTGGCAATCTTCGTGAGATGACAACATTGTGTGAACGCGCCAACGCCAACACTTCGGCGTTCCGCGCAGAATCAGTATCGAAATTTATTGAAACATACAAGAATTTTAATTACCTATATGTGCACATTTTTTTTAATCATTCAGTAACGATAATAGACATAATTTTAATTTTTTTTTAAATTTATTTATTTATCAATATTCATTTAATTTGTCCGGCACAATAAAAAATGGCGAACGAAATAAAGGTAATTTTACCTAGGTATCCTGTGGTATCGTAATGTGTCAGTGTTCAATTGCGCGGTCCTGGTCGATTGACCATGATTAACGGTATTTTGTGGATATGTTTGATCAATTTTAGTTATTTTATTTTTCACTAAAAAAAAATTAATTAAATCTGTAGATCTAGATTAAGTTACACTATAATTTAAAAAAATATGAGCATAGATAAAAAAAAGTTCCTGTATGTTTCTGTCACTACAACATGTATTGTGGGCGTAACGGGCACGACATTAGCCGGTGAGCACACTCGAATCACAAATAGCACAGCCGGCGGTGTAGTTAGAGAGTGTGCAGTTGATACAGGAGCCGGTATCGCGGCCGGCGGTGGCCGATGTAGTGTGACAGTTTGCGCGCGGTGCACCGCACCATACAAACTATCGGCTGCCGACGTCATTTGCCGTTCGTCTGGAGGGCCGCGTTGAGCTGCGTCCACAGGTCCTTCTTGCAGGACTTTGACCTAAAAAACATACACTCACGACTATTGCCACCGAAGAGTTAGTCAGAGACTAGGCAATGAGGACCGCGAAATAGTAATGCAAGGATTATGGTTCGATTAATCCTTATCCCGATTATTCGGTATATTTCCGATTAATAGTAATCGCCGATGATTACATACGATTCTTCAAGACTATTGTTTTTAATTAAAGGACAATGGCGAAATCATAGTTGAATGAATTCTTTAGCGTCTATAAATTTCACTATTACAAATACGGATGAAATAAATTCGTAATATTTTTAAAACCGTAGGAAATAAAAATTTTGCATGTATTTATTGCTATAGTCTACTGCCTACGGCTATGAGTACGAGGTTTTAATTTTTATTTTGGCATAACTCTTTTTTATAATTTATGGGACCAGCCTAAGGCTAGAGACCATTCTGCCTCGTCATTAGTTAGATAAAATAAAATGTGATCGAAGATTATATCCTATAAACACAAAGTAACCATTAAATATGAAAATAGAAACCTATTTTTTTTTTTACTCTAGTTATTTTGGTAATGCTACAAGTCGATAAAAAATACACACCTACTTGGTTATCCAATTATGTTAGACATAACCTCCAAAACTTTTAATTGGAATATCTTTAATTGTAGACTTCCTAGCGAAGTAAAATCAAGACCATGTTATTCAGGATTACAAATTCCACACCAACAATTTTTTTCATTTAAGACGCTTAAATAAGTCAACAAAACTTTATAAGGGAGTTTGGTTATGCCCTTTGGCTGTACTGTATGGCTTTATTCCTTTGCTTTTCCCGTAAATTGACAAAAAGAAATTACGTGTCTGACATAAATTATGTAATGTCATTGCAAGCGGCGATTATCGGTGCAGGTATTTGTAATTAGGATTAACGTAAACCAGAAATCCTTGCATCACTACCGCGAAAGCAGTGCACTAGCTGCCACCAAAAATGACAACAATAAATGAGCGTTCTTTTCGAGCGGACCATTTCGGTTGCGACTGTGGGTTATTGAAAGTTCTTACAGCATCAAATCGATCGAAGCGTGCTACATTGCTAAAAGTAAGTTTCAAGTGTATATTTAATTAGATCAAAAAAGTTGACAAAATAAACCATGACCCTATAAACAATAAGGTTTGTTTTTCTTAATGTTCAAGATATTTTTGACCACTTATTATAAAGCACCGAACAATTTGATGCTGACACAAGCCTAGCACAAACATCTTTCATCTCAGAACATCATAGATACAATGAAATTAGGAATGTATCGCGGTACTCGACTACCGAGGTGTTCCCTATCTAATCATCATTGGTTGTTATCTTCATAATGAAGTTTGGAAGTTTGGTCAGTTGACACAATTTCATAAGTAGTCCTTTTCTAATAGTGAAAGTAGGTTAAAAAGTCTCACCTGCGCAAGGACGCGAGCCACTCCTTGAACTGCGTGTTCCCTTCAGGCGTGAGCTGGAAGGCGGTGCGGGCGGACAGCACTATGCTGACGAACTCTTCATACTCCACCGAGGTCAGGTGGTACAACTTCTGGTGTATGCATTGGATGTACCTGCCATACGAACGGCCACTTATTGATGTGGATTTTTGATGAAAACAAAAAGATGAAGATGCGGTACCTACGTACCTAGGAAGTTTTTTTATCTACAATGGGGCTGCGCTTGGCCTCCATCTCACGTGATGGTAAGTGACGACATGGCCGAAGGTGGAAGCGCGCTTCACCCGGAATCCTCTACCACTAAGGAACTGGCTATTTTATTTTATCTAAACATAACAATGCTATTAACATAGTTGTTATGGTGACAGACTTCAGATAAAATGGTGGTAGCGAGCCAGACGGACTTAACAAGCCCTACCACCAACCAAACCAAGTGCACAAAGATGTACCCCCCGCTGGGAATCGAAGCCGGGACTTCTGGGTCTTAGACCGGTGGTTTAGCCACTAAACCAGACAGGCGGTTAAAAAAACTGTCGAACCTATAAAACTGAGTCCAATAAGCCTGCTACGCTACGATTCAATCTCCAATAGAACAGCAACTCGCTTGTACGTGACAGTCACGAGCAAAAATATGTAAACAATTGTAACTCTTAATACAATGGAATAAGAGTCAAAGTGTGTATTGGTGCTCGTGACTATACGTAAGTTGCGAAGCTTGCTGACACGCCCGCGTAAAGGCGTCTTAATCGCTGTCTCGCTCGGTCGATTGACACCAGCTGCATAACTTTAAGCAGTTGTCCCACCAACGGCGCGTAAACGACTAACTATCAGCTATTTTCTCGCTCAAGAAACGTACAATAGATATACATTCCGTGTAAACAAAAGAGATGCATATATAAATAGTTGATCGCTGACTGTTGGCACTGCCGGCGAGGACTGGCTCCACTAGTTCGTCGCTGAGCGACAAGAGCTCTCAAAGATAACTCACGCCGAGAGACCAACCAGCGGCAGCGGCGTTTATAGCCCAGCGACAATACTATCGAAACTACACACACGCTTTCCGTTGCCAAACAACTCGCCAACTCGTTTCTAATTCTAGCTCGACTCGTTTCTCGTTCATCGTCGGCGGTGGGACAACTGCCTTATTTACAAACATGTGTGTGAGGTAGTTACCTATGTAGCATGCCGTATTCTCCTCTTTTTGTTTTAATTAAAGGTGTGGATGATAATGTTAGTCCTTATTGTACCGAATGTGGCAACAAACATTTATAACTTAAATAATTAACACAAAATAAATATAAAACTTAAGATTGGCAAAAGCAAAAATCCACCGAAACATACTTCGCCCGACCTGGGAATTCCGGTTATCGGGACAAAACATGAAAACCGTATTGCATATTTAACACCCACACATAACAGTGCACGGGGTGAATAATAGCGGTCAGGCGCAAGCGCTTTGATAACCGCGATAGGCCGCGCGCTAGGTGACAATAATTTTATTATTCTCAAGGAAAATTAAGACAAAAATGTAAAAAATTATTTTTTTTTTATTTCATTAATTGGTTGTACTGCTGCTATAGGATCACGTAAAAAAATTTGGCGGGGGGTCAAAAATTTACCCTGTATATATGTATGATAGGTACTTACATCTACTGCCACTCCTGCACCAGGGGCGCCACCGTGCTCACCAGATGCTGCATTATGACATCCCCCCCTCCCCCCAACGAGCCATTGCGCCGAATCCACGCACAGTTCGTAAGGTCAGTAATGATGATGATACTCACATCTGCTGACACTTCTGCACGAGCGGCGCCAGCGTGCCCCTCAGATGCTGCATGACGAGATGATGCGGGCCCCCTCTGGCGAGCCAGTGCGCTGACTCCACACACAGCTCGTACAACACGAACGGCGACACCACCGAGTTGACCGCGCACACGCAGAACTGGTGCAGGTATTGCGCGCCCAAGTGCTTCGATATGCGCAGGAGCCACTTCACGTGCTCACCGTACGGGGGGTTCCTGGTGAAAACAGCACGTTTAAGACCGCGTATGTCGCAGTGTCGCTTTCGATGACATATAAAAACTATATATAAACGGGATTTAATGCAAAACTATTTAGTAAAGGCATCCTACGCATACATTTTATACCCGACGTTTCGACCGAATTGCACCGGCCGTGGTCACGAGCTGACTGCTGTCGCGTTGTATCGCCTCCGTTAACGCGACCTTAGGTGGGCCTAATGGGGGTTATTAGGCCAAAGTGGTGGGTTATGGCCTAATCTCCCCATGTGTAATCTCCTCACGTGGGAAGTCCTGTACCTACCAGAGCAACACAAGGAAGTGTTGTTGGGCAATCTACCGCGGAAACGCCGGTACACCACATCAAATACGAATTTGATAAAGCTTATAATTAGGCCGCAGTCTAGACATATTTATTATTATAATGTTACGGTAAGGTACCGTATACAGTGATATTGTTGAAGCCAATTAGTAAAATTGTTATCTATGAGGAAGTTTTGAAGTTGAACCTTATAATAAAACCTATTAAAGGTACCATTGTTTTAATTAAACCGTTTAAACTACTACCTCCTCTATTCCCTTGGGTGTTGTAAAAGGCGACTAACGGACTAAATACTGCACATACATCCAGCGGCGATGGGCTCACCACCTGCCACGCTGAGCATATGTGCAGTCGTTCTTTGGTGAAAAGTGGACTATGGTAGAAGACTGCTTTTGTGGTCCTCGTTGCCTAATCTCTGATTAACCCTTCGGGGATAAAAGTCGTGATTATAAATGTATGTATGTATGTATTGTTTTAATAGTTTAATAACTGTTTCAATGTTGGTTATGAGACTTATTGCGATAAAATATAATTGAACAAAGGCCTTGATTGACCCGATTTTATCTTCTTATCAATAAACTTTATTCGAATAGGAGCACGAGCTCAGCAAAGAGTTTTAAAAGATAATCTTTATTCAATATATATCTGATAAAACAATTACATTGACGTAAGACAATTGGTTACTTGACCCGATTAATTGTTTATTTATAACAATATTGTAATATCGCATAGCTTCGCTTTAAGTAAGTACTTATATATGTTTTATTTTTTATTCTGTGCTTGTCTGTGATCAGTCCCAGAACTATGAGCAGACTTTTTTAACGTGTCCCTGGCAGTCAGAGGGCACTCCCCAGCGGGAGGTTTCCTTATAGATTAGAAACGTTTCTCTAGGCCCTGGATGTCATGGCGCTTGAGGCGTTTGTGGTAAGTAATATTTGAAAGAGCGTTAGCCAGTTCATTTGGGTGGTGCTCTAGCCGAGTCTTATAGCTTGAAGCAGACCGCTTTATCTCCTCCTTCACTGTTGCAATTTTCAGTGTCTCGTGCAGTTCAGCGTTGGTTATGAACCAGGGTGAATTACATATAGAGCGCAATATTCCATTTTGCAGTCTTTGGATGATTGACAAGTTTGTGGTGCAGGCGCTTCCCCACAATTGAATTCCATACATCCATGTTGGTTTCAGAATGACTTTGTAGATGAGAAGTTTGTTGTCTATGGAAAGTTTCGAGTTTCGTGCCATCAGCCAGTACATATTCCTGAACCGGGTATTTAATTCGTCTCGTTTTGTTTTTATGTGTTTCTTCCAAGTCAATCGTCTATCCAGATGCAATCCAAGATATCGGACTGTTTCATGGTGGGGCAGGATGTTGTTTCCTAGGGTCACTGGTGGGCAATTTCCTTTCCTAAGTGTGAAGGTAATGTGCACAGACTTGGAGGCACTCGCCTTGATTCACCATCTCTGAAGCCAGTCATCTACCTTACGCAGGCTGATTTGCAGGTTGTTAGAAGCCACTATAGGATCTGTGTTGCTAGACAATAGTGCAGTATCGTCAGCAAACGTAGCTGTTGTTACCCGAAGTAGATGCTTCGGGAAGATCTGCAGTGTATATAGTGTATAACACTGGCCCGAGGACTAAGCCCTAAAGGCACACCGGCCATAATGTCGCAGATCTCAGACGTGTCTCCATCCTTCCGAACTTGGAACGTGCGGTTATACAGGTATGACGCCATCAGTAGGTAGAAACTATGCGGCAGCGACTGCTTTATTTTGCACAGTAGTCCCTTGTGCCACACCTTGTCGAAGGCCTGTTGGATATCTAGAAACGCAGCTGAGCAGTACTCCTTTCTTTCCAGTGATTTGCGAAGTACTTATATAAACTAATTTAGAAATACATTGGCGTTTTTATTGTTACTCAAAGAAATAAAGTAATTTTTTTTTTAAAAACTATCGCATAGCGGTTCGCCCGCAACTCCGTCCGCGTGGACCCGTGACGAATTTCCAAAAAAATATCAGATACAAACCTTGTCCTGTCGATTACAAACACAACAAAAAAAGAATTAGCCAAATAGGTGCAGCCATTCTATAGTGACGCGCGTACAAACATTTCGGAAATAGATTTTTATTTATATTCATAACATGCTTTGTCCGTAGGAGATAGCGTAGTGATTTGGGTTGGTGGAATCTGGCCTGCCACGTGAGGTTTGGAGTTGGCCATGGGACGGCGTCTGAGGCGCACCTCGCCAACGCCAGCATGCCCACTCTGTAGGCTGCCAGTAAGTAGAGTCCAGGTTACACCGACCCCACCCCCCTCCCCTTCTACTTATCGTCAATCGTCGGATCAACGTACAGGAGAGTACGACAGCGCAGGTCAGAACCACAACAAATTAATTATCATTACGGGGTGTATCACCTATGTTCAGAGCAAACTCCAGCTCGTTTCACTTCCAGGTATTAGTCAATGGGCCCGCTTTGATACTACATTCAGGAGCAAAGTTAAATCGTGATGTATAGGAGGTATCAGTTAATACTCTATGGCGTGAGTCGCCGTACGAACCGATTAAGGTTTACGAGTTGAATACAAACACGTACGGTTTACGCTCGCGTCCCTTCCGCGCAATTCGTACATTGCGGGAGTAAGCGACTCGGGACTGCTTGAACTACACTAGGCTGCTGCCATCCTGGAGCAGGACCTGTACGTTGATGACGTCTGTAAAGGGGCAGCCAGTGTCGAGAAAGCGCTCGCCCGACGAGATGAGCTTATCCAGCTTTTAGAGAGAGGAGGTTATGAACTAAAGAAATGGATGTCCAATTCCCCTGAGTTGGTGGCGGGGCTACCTGATGAGTTCCAGCAGGATCCGCACGTATTTGAGAATCCTGACAACCCCAAGATGCTGTCGGTGCTTGGCATACAATACCTACCTGTTCAGAATGTGTTCACCTATTGAGTGGTTTTGGAAACACCGAAGGCCTGGACGAAGAGGTCCGTGTTGTCGGCGATCGCGAGAACGTTCGACCCGAACGGTTGGATTGCGCCAGTCACATTTTTATTAAAATATTTCATTCAGCAGCTATGGTCTATGGTGAGGGATTGGACAAGGGTTTTTTTGTCGCTCTCGGAAATAAAGAAGGTTTCGCTGCCACGAAAATTATTCCCTGCCGGTGATTACAGGGCTACCATTCATGGGTTTTGTGATACCCCTGAACGAGGAATTGCGGCAGCGGTTTATCTGCGAACGGTCACTTCCGCCGGGGATGTCGACGTTCGATTGGTTCTGGCTAAAAGCTAGGTAGCGCCCACACGAACAAGATTGACGATTCCGAAGCTGGAACTGGATACAGGCGTCTGAGGTCTCGTTGACCTGTAGACATGTACCAGGAGAATCGAACCCGTCGGATTGTGCATCCAGAGGATGCCGGGCCCCTGAGATAGTTAACCATTCCTTATGGTGGGGTCCTTCTTGGCTGGCAAGGAAGGAATCGGACTGGCCCCTTAACCACGTGATGGTGTCTGCGGACCGTGGTATACGAGCAGCTGTTTACGTGACCCAAAGGGACCAGGGGACTGACGCTAGTTTCCTATAGGATCGGTATAGTTCTTTGGACAAACTGGTCAATGTAACCTGTTAGATAATGATTCGCTCAGAATTGTCGCACTCCCCGCGCAAAGCAAAAGCTGACCCCAATTCTGTCACCAGCAGAGCGGAATGAGTCGCTACTGAACTTGGTTGGTACAGTCTTCGAACTTTGGCACGGAATTGGAGATCCTACGGAAGGGACGTTTAAAATTTAGGGGTGCTGTCGCGCGTCTCAACCCATTTATTAATTCGGCCGGGTTGCAATGCGAATCTGCCGTATTCGACTCGTCACCCCGTACTGCTCCCTAAGGGAGGACAGTTGGTCGAGTTGTTGGTGACTGATCGGCATGTTAAGAACGCACAGGAAGGCTGTAACGCCTTGTTGGCCACCAGAGGGAGTTTTGGATTTTGTCTGGCCGTCGCACCATACGGAACATTGTGTTTCGGTGCGTGTCTTGTTATCGGCTCAAGGCTGCCACGATTCAACCTCATATGGGCGATCTGCCTCATGTTCGTGTGAATGAGGTTAGGCCGTTTTCGGGTGCTTTCGGACTTCGCAGGCCCATTTATGGTTAAAAGCTAACGGCTTCGCAACGCAAAGCAGTACAAGGCGTACCTCTGTGTATTCGTCTGTCTATCGACCAAGGCGGTACATCTCGAGCTCGTTGCTGACCTTACGACGACGGAGGCTTTTGTAGCGTGCTTGAACAGATTGGTTTCCCGAAGGGGACCCCCAGCACTGACCCCTTCGGATAACGGAACGAACTTCGTAGGTGCAGAGCGATATTTACGAGAAGTAATTAGTTTTTCGAATGTAAGTGGATATTGGAACAGCCCTTTCCCGTCAGGGTATACAATGGACCTGCACTTCTCCAGGTTGCACCCATGGGGTGCTGGGGTAGGATTTTTGAAGCCGTAGTTAAATCAGCTAAGACGCATTTAGGGCGTATAGTAGGTCAGACCGCGCTGACTTTTGAGGAGCTCGCGACGTTGTTTTGTAAGATCGAAGCCGTTCTCAACTCGCGACCGTTGTGTCCGCTCAGCTGGGATTCAAATGACTTAGAGGCGTTAACTCCAGGCCATTTCTTGATTGTACAGCCACTGAACGCGCTGCCCGAACAGCCCTATGAGGGGGTGAAATTGTATCGGTTGTCACGGTATCAGATGTTGCAGCAATTTACCCAGGATTTCTGGAAGCGATGGTCACTCGAGTATCTGCACATTCTGCAACAGCGCCCTAAGTGGACTGACAAAACTAGTCCCCCTAGTATTGGTGACCTTGTGCTGGTTAAGGATGCTAACCTACCTTCACTGCGTTGGCGCCGAGGCCGCATTGTTAACTTGTTCCCTGGTAAGGACGGGACCGCCCGGTCCGCAGAGGTTCTAGTTGGAGAGTCAGTTCTTAAACGAGCAGTAGCAACGTTGTCTCGCCTGCCCGTGGATTAGGGGACAGGTACGGACCTGTCCAGGAGGGTGACTGTTCGATTCGAAAATTAGGTTCTATGGGTGTTATTCATTTGCCCATCTTAAAAAATAATGTATGGTCGAAGTCATTGTCGATGACTGGTCGAGTTAGAAAAAATATGGCAGTCTACGTTTGTACGCTGCTTTTAATTGATTTCTATCGTTTTAATAACGGCCAGCGTCAGACTCCATAGAATAGTTGAATATAACCGCGAGCGTTGTTCGCGCATTGTAATCGTGACATTCACGATTCGCGAACGTGGAAATATCGAATTCGCAATCGCCGCGTGGTACCTCCCTAACCTGAACAGGTCCGGCAAAGAGCTGATCGAATCGCGTTTAAGTCGAGTGGAAGATAGTTTAGGTGTGCTAGTTTAGTGAGCCCCACGTACGGTTGACCTTGATAGCTTGGTCCGTAGGAGATAGTGTAGTGATTTGGGTTAGTGGAATCGGACCTGCCACGTGAGGCCTGGAGTTGGCCATGGGACGGCGTCTGAGGCGCGCCCCGCCAACGCCAACATGCCCACTCTGTAGGCTGCCAGTAAGTAGAGTCCAGGTTACACCGAATACTGGGCAGTTTTGTGTCCATCAGCCTTTTACGACATCCAAGAGAAGAGATGTGTAGATAGTATCGTTTAATAATGAACTGGCACCACACAGCTGCAGTAAACAATAATTAGGTACCTATTTCACAGAAGTGTATCGCAGTCGCCAATGTGTACTGGCGTACGTTGGCCCACTGCCGGCCATTGCCAATTGTAGACAAATGTAGGCCACGATCACTAGGCGTTTACACATTGGCGTGTGTTGGCCCAATACTCATTGCTGCCTGGTAGTGGTGGGTAATATACCTTTTTTGTGAATCGATTCGAAACTATAAATCGATATTTCATATCGGATTCTGAAACTATATATTTTAATATCGGTGATATCGATATCGACCATATCTATCACTGTATAGTCACAGAATAAATAATAGTACTACGTCGTCGTGCAACCGCCGCGCTTGTATCTCCAACTGCACACTCTGTAGGCGGCCAGTAACCTCCGCAGCTGCGCCGGCGGGGTTGGGGGTGGGGGGGGGCTCCACCCGCGGCCTCCACCGTTTGTATAAGCTGCTTACCTTTTAAACTTGTTCTGCCCGTCTCTTTTAAAATTGAGCAGCCACCGCTATAATAATAAAAAAAATATGTTAAACACACTGCTTACCTTCCAAACTTGTTCTGCGGCCTGTCGTCGTGCACCCGCCGCGCTTGCGTCTCCAACGCCAGCATCCCCACTCTGTAGGCTGCCAGTAACCGCCGCAACTGCGCCTGCGGTATGGGCGGGGGGGCGGGGGCGGCGGCACCCGCGCCCCCCACCGCTACGTTGACGGTGCCGTGGGGCGCGGGCATTGGGGGCGGGATCGGCGCTGGGTGCTGTGAAAACGAATTATAGTAAGTGCTGGAGTATGTCGTGCTGGGACCTTCGATCATCTATTCTAAACAATAGATACACAATCCCATATAAAATACCATCGAAAAAGTGGTTAAAAAATATTATTCTATACAATTTTGTTTTCGAACAATCACAGATAATTTTGACTACTCGGCCCTATCAACACCACAATAAGTATTAAATTTAGATGGCAAATTCAAATGACAACTGACAGTTGGAGCATTAATTCGAAGCGTCACTTTGAGAGCGCTAATTGTGTAATCTAGTGTTTAGATGATCGAAGGCTGGGACGAATTACACGCTGGATGTCACAAACGCGATTCGTCACATACGCAGTTCGACATAACATGCGATTTGACACTATCGCTATATGTTACGAACGTAGTTCGCCACAAACGCCGTTTGTCATACACGCGGAATGGCACACACGCAATGTGTCACACACGCATTTTGTCACAAACGCAGTAAGTCACAAAAGCAGTTTGTCACTCGATTTCTTCAAACTTTATATCATTGGAATGACTATCACTTTTTCGAGAAAAACTGCTAAGTGCGAGTAAGTAGTGGAAAATACATCTATTAATATTTTATTTTTTCAATTTTTCTAGTTAAGTCACGGAATACATAAGTAAGTATATGAATTATATGTACAACATTTTTAGGGTCCTGTTGTCAACAATATAATGTATTTAATTAAAAGCTTAGAAGTTGACAACTAATACTTGACCTAATTATATAAATAAGTAGTTAGAGAATTAAACAATTTCGTACAAATTCTATTGACAACCATTTTTAAATCAATTTATTCGAATAATATGACATTATTAATGAATACCAAGCTAGCATTAGATAGGGGGAAAACAAAATAATTAATATTTTTGAATATTGCTAGCCAATAACCGTGGTCGTTCTTGGTAAGGTGAATTAAAATGATGACAAATCGCGAATGTGACAAACTGAGTAAATCAGAATGTTGATGTTGATGTGACGAATCGCGTTTGTGACATACAGCGTGTAATCCCTCTGCCATAGTCTACGTTTCATCTAATAGCAACGCACATGTGCACAGCGTGACAGGTGGCGAGCCCATCGCCACTTTGTGCTGTTGGATGTATGTGCAGTCTTTAGTCGCCTTTTACGCCACCCAAGGGAAGAGGGGGTGGTACAGTGGTAGTATTCTTTTACGCCACCCAAGGGAAGAGGGGGTGGTACAGTGGTAGTATTCTTTTACGCCACCCAAGGGAAGAGGGGGTGGTACAGTGGTAGTATTCTTTTACGCCACCCAAGGGAAGAGGGGGTGGTACAGTGGTAGTATTCTTTTACGCCACCCAAGGGAAGAGGGGGTGGTACAGTGGTAGTATTCTTTTACGCCACCCAAGGGAAGAGGGGGTGGTACAGTGGTAGTATTCTTTTACGCCACCCAAGGGAAGAGGGGGTGGTACAGTGGTAGTATTCTTTTACGCCACCCAAGGGAAGAGGGGGTGGTACAGTGGTAGTATTCTTTTACGCCACCCAAGGGAAGAGGGGGTGGTACAGTGGTAGTATTCTTTCACCGCCACGCGACACGGTTACGACACGGTATATTGGATGTAAGAAGTGATTAGTTTAATATTTTAGTATTAAGAGGCCTATTACATCTCGACTGTGATTTTTGCGTAAAATGGCCAATTTTGGCGTTATGGATCTCAGAAACAAAAATGCATTAACAATGATGACTTATTGAATAGTGTAGAATAGCTATTGGAACAGTGCGTAGCGGCCTCGCTTTTTGTAAATTTTACTTAGCTTATTAATTAAACCCAAAATTGCAGAGAGAGATTTGTATAAAGTGCGTGAAGGCACTTTTTTGAGCTCAACGATTGAACTACTGTTCTAAACAAGTGAAATAAAAAAAATATAATGTTATCTATTATATAGTCAAATAGTGCGTAGAGGCCTCGGAATTTTTAGATAAAAAAAATCTTATTCTAAACCTAAAAACTTAGAAAATCGCTATAAGTTAACTGTGAATTTCGCCTATCTACGATAATATTATTAAGCAAAATTTATACCAAAGTAATTGTTACTTCATGAGAAATAAAGATTTTATAATTAATTTATTATCCTATTGCGATAAAAACGATAAATACAACTACAAAATTACTTCAAACTGCGATGCGCCGGCCGTCCGAATTCAACTTATGCTCACAGAATGGAGATTTGTAATATTATGCACAAATTTATTATCCTATTTCGATAAAAACGATAAATAGAACTGCAAAATTACTACAAAATGCAAAAATGGGCATTTTACGCAAAAATCACATTCGAGATGTAATATGCCTCTTAAAAATTTATATTATTATAATGTAACAATTAAATTCCATTTGTTTTATTTTTTCGGATTGTGCATTGTTCAAATTATTTTTTTTAGTTAACAATGTTATAAGTACAAGTACACTCACGTTCACGGCGATCGTCTGCGGATGCTGCACGTGCGCGGGATGCTGCTGTAGCTGCGCGTGCGCCGGGTGTTGTTGATGCTGCGGCAGGGGATGCTGGGCGTGCTGCGGGTGGGGTTGGTGGGGTTGGTGGGCCGCGTGAGGTTGGTGCGGTTGGTGTGGAGGGTGGGGGGGATGGGGAGGGTGCGGCGGCGGCGCCACCAGCCCGCGCACGAAATACGGCGGCAGCGCGTACTGAGGGCCCGGGTGGGGGGCGGGCGCACCTCCGTACTGTGGAGAGATAAGATAAGAAAGATTTATTCACCTGCATGCACAACACTTTTTTATGTCAATAAATCTTTCATACTGCCGTACTGAAGCGTCAATTAAGTTTTAATGACAATGAGGAGCTCGATGGCGCAGCGGCTAGCGCGTTCGGCTTGCGATCTTGCCCGCCAAGCAACTTTCGCAATGCCCGGTCGCCTGATGGGTGACCAATTAAAAACATATCGAGTTTCTCCGTGCTTCGGAAGGCACGTTAAGCCGTTGGTCCCGGTTGGTGTCGTAAGATAGCAGTCGTTAAAACCCACCAACCCGCATTGGGCCAGCGTGGTGGGTTATGACCCAATATCCCCACGTGCTATTGTCCACGTCGGAGGCTTGTGCCCAGCAGTGGGACGTTTATAGGCTAATGATGATGATGATGATGATGACAATTAGGTCTGTTGGTGTCACTTTGTTATGTTGTTTAGTGATAAATAGAGAAGGAAACACTTTTTATTGTCATTAAAACTTAATTGACGTCTCTGAGTACGACAGTTAATGTAACATACAAAAATAATACTTGGACGAAAATATTTTGAGAGAATGTATTTTGCTTAGTCTTGGTGGTTGCTAGTAGTTTTGTAGTTTTAGCTGCTTACATTTTTTTAAGGATGAGGTATAAGATCTTTATTTTCTCATAAATAAATACATGTTCTCTTACCGAGAAAATCATTTTCAACTTAACAATAATTTGAAAGCATCATGGATGTCTACAATAAAATCGACGATCCCGAAGAATAACGTCACATCTGCGAAACAACATTATAGCAGATATGACGTTATCCATCGAGACCGTTGAAATGTATACATACATCCATAACTCTATTGCATGTGTCATTATGTCTTGTATAGCAACTCTATGGCTTCTAGCGTAGCCAATGCGGGCTCAATGTCTTCCACTACTACTACTCTGTGTCACACTTACAGCTACGCACAAAAAGACATAGGCAAAATAGACCTTCTACCCCGCGAACAGCGAGTGACAATAGTCAGCCCCTAGGAGTGTACCTACCTGCAGCTGGTATAGGAGACGTATGCGAACTAGACTATAGTGACTAGTGATGTATGCGAACTAGACTATAGTGACTAGTGACTTATGCAAACTAGACTATAGTGATTAGAGTAGTGACGTCTGCGAACCAGTCTATGGTGTACTATAGTGACGCATAGAGAGACGCATGCGAGACTATAGTGTACTATAGAGACGCACAGAGAGACATAGGCGAAGTAGACCTTATACCCCGCGGGCAGCGAGTGACAATACTATAATTAGTTACTTGACAGTTTTCGGAAAAGTATTTTAAAATTTTATACCCCGTACAATAATCTTTTTCTCGAAAAAGCTTTATTTTTAATAGAGAAAAACTTATTTTTCTTTATTCATTTAAAATTTCGTGCAAAAACGGTTGGTCACGTGACATTTAGCGCTGTAACGTCACATCACATTATACAAAGATTTGTACCCTGGGGGATTTTTTATGAACCCCGTCCCCACCCTACAACAGTCATGGGATACGTGTCAATTTGTTTATTGGGACCCAAAGAAGCCTAAAGTACCTGTGTCAGTTGTAAAAAGTATTGGGTTTATTTATAGGCTGTAGATAGAGTGCCACAAGCGGCATTCTAGTACGATTGGTTACGATGCCGTCATTACGGCATCCTAGTACAAAGTGTAGGCAGTGAATAGAGTGCCACAAGCGGCAACATAGTACGATCGGTTACGATGCCGTAATTTGACGGCATCCTAGTACGAAGCGTATAGAGTGCCACAAGCGGCATTGTATCTCAATCGGTTCGGGAACCGTAACATATTTTTTATTTGTCATAATGTTCAGACGACATAATAAGTATTCAAAAGATATTTTTGTATGGAGTTAGGTTTCTGTTGTCTAATAAAAAAAAATAACCTCGAAATTCAAGACAATCGCTACGCTGCGCTTCGCGATTGTCTTATATGTCTAACCTATCACGTGACTTACAGGAGTAGGGCAGCTAGTATTTCTGTTGTCTAACAAAAACTTTACGGCAGCTTAGGCGGCGTCACTATTATACCGCAAAACTTACGGTTCCCCAACCGATGGAGATACAGTGCCGCTTGTGGCACTCTATACACTTCCTTATTTATAATTAAAAAAAACTTTCATTGTTTTCTTGCTTTAGTTGAAGTTGCTCGAGTGTGTCATGCTCTCTCAAAGTGTCTCTGCGTTGGTGGCATGTGCGTCGGGTCGTTACGTTCCCTAAAACATGGTTGAGCGAAGTCATACTCGTGAACGGGTGCTACCTGTGGAGTATGGTCTGCTCTTGCAATCTTATTTTGTTGGAAAAAAAATATATTCAAAAACAATATATTTTTTATAACCTAAATCCCGCGTATTTGAAGAACCTCGCCATAGTAAAAAAATATCTATTCTACTAGACCAGCGTTTCCCATAAGCCGGGTCGCGACCCGGTACCGGGCCGTCAAAACAAAATACCGGGTCGCAACATTCCCGCCTTGTTTTAAAAATAAAACTAACTATCGATCGACGCAGCGTAAATATTCGTAAGCGGTGAGTGAGCGGCGCGCGCCACAATGGCAAAAGAAACCGGCTCTTACACACGAGCAGCAGTTTGCTGTCGACGTTAGGAATTGTCAGTTAGCTGTCGACCTGTCTGTGGCAAGTAGTTGAAACGTCGACAGCATGCCGACGACAGGTGACGGCGTCTGCCGTCACCAGCTAGCTGTGGCCCTGCCTGCGGCAAGCAGTTGAAACGTCGACAGCTTGCCGACGACAGGTGACGGCGTCTGCCGTCGTCAGCTAGCTGTCGACCTGCCTGTGGCAAGCAGTTGAAAAGTCGACAGCTTGCCGACGACATGTCGACAGCTAGCCGCCGCCTTCTAACGTTAATAAAAAATAAGCGGCAGCTCCATACTTCGCACTAAAATTTAGTGACTAAATATGCGATACTAAAATATGTAGTGTTAATAAAACACTCTTACTAGTTAATAAATGTGTATTATTTTACCTAATGGAACCAGCTTGGGTTTAAAAGTATTATGCTGGATTTACACGGAGCCAATACTTTAGACAATCCAATAAGCCAGTCCAATATTGGCATCGTGTAAATAGAGACAGTCCACTACATTGGATTGTCCTCAAGGCATTTTTGCTTACCATTGGCATTGGCTTATTGGACTGGCTTAGTGGATTGTCTCAAGTATTGGCTTCGTGTAAATCCAGCATTAGTGGGTCACGAAGGGACAGTGTGAGTACTACCGGGCCATGGCAGAACAATGTTTGGGAAACACTGTACTAGACCCTTCAAATGACACTAATTTCAAATCTGTTGGATTTGGATGGTGGGAACAAAATTTCCCATGGCCCTTTATCTTGAAACTTGACAGATAGTTTTTGTATATTTGTGAAATGTGACGTCATAAGCTCAATCATGGCCGCCCGAGTTTCGGGCCTTGTAATCCACAGATAAAAAAATCGCAAATTTATTTTGTAAAAATAAAATATTTACAAGTTATCTTAATAAAAAAAAACTATTGGATAGTCATCGTTAAATTACAAACTACCATATCAGACATATTTCATATTTTATTGTTACAACTGTCAAAATAGCCTGTAGAGAAGCGATGGTATGGTTGTATGGATAGATGCCACATTGAGGAAGGCAAAGGGAAGATCTTCCTCCGAGCTGGGTGGTATAGCTCGGGGACCGAGGTCCAACGGATGTTAGTTGGAGATGCTATTTAAGGCGAAGGAGGTGGTGAAACTTCGCTACCGCGATGCAGGCTTCCCATACTATTTTCTGTCGCAATATGCAGATGTCGTTGAATTGGTTTTTGTGGCGCCATCTGTTGACACGGTTGGTACTATGTTGCTTCGTGTCAAACTATGTGCGGCGTCATGCAGGTATGTGGCGCCGCCACAAGCCAATTATAGTTTTTTTTTTCTCTTTATTTATTTAGGAGCTTTGATCGAGGATTCGATCATGCCAGCTCCATTTTACCCTAATCTTAGTAACTTTTAGTTACTTACTACAACTTAACGCTAGAAATTACAAAGTTAAATATAACTTTAGCTGCCTCTGAAGACGGCTCAGCTAAAAAGTTGCTCAAGCAACCAACGTCGTTTTTATTTACAATTAATAGACTATAAACTATGTCTCTCAGGTGACGATTTCGTTTACACTCCATTAACAAATGATATACATCATCTGATATTCCACACTCCGTACAATTTGGGGACTCTGCTAGTTTCATTAGATATTTAAATTTATTTAATGGAATGTGACCAGACCGTAACCTGTGAGCTGTTACAATATATTATAGTCAGTCCCCAGGAGTGTAAATTATAGTCAGTCCCTAGGAGAGTGTACCTACCTGTAGCTGGTAATGCGAACTAGACTATAATGTACTATAGCGACGCACAGAGAGAGACGTATGCGAGACTATAGTGTACTATATAGTGACGCACAGAGAGAGAGAGAGAGAGAAAGAGAGAGAGAGAGAGAGAGAGAGAGAGACGTAGGCGAAGTAGACCTTATACCCTGCGGGCTGCAAGTGACGATTCTATAATAATAATTTATAGTCAGTCCCTAGGAGAGTGTACCTACCTGCAGCTGGTATATGGGCGGCGGGTACGGGTGGTAGGTGAACGGGTACGGCAGCGGGTACGGCACGGGCACGGCCACGGGCGGCGGCGCGCGGTACTGCGGCTCCTCCATGGCGGCTAGCGCGGCTAACGCGGGCTCAGTGTCTTCACTCGCTTGCCGTAGGTATAATTCGTGCCAGTAGCGGGCTACTGTGTACCTAGACTATAGTGACTAGTGACGTATGCGAACTAGACTATAGTGGCTAGTGACGTATACGAACTAGACTATAGTAACTAGTGACTTATGCGAACTAGACTATAGTGACTAGTGACGTATACGAACTAGACTATAGTAACTAGTGACGTATGCGAACTAGACTATAGCGACTAGTGACTATACGAACAAGACTAGAGTGACTAGTGACAAATGCGAACTAGACTATAATGTACTATAGCGACGCACAGAGAGAGACGTATGCGAGACTATAGTGTACTATATAGTGACGCACAGAGAGAGAGAGAGAGAAAGAGAGAGAGAAAGAGAGAGAGAGAGAGAGAGAGAGAGACGTAGGCGAAGTAGACCTTATACCCTGCGGGCAGCAAGTGACGATTCTATAATAATAATTTATAGTCAGTCCCTAGGAGAGTGTACCTACCTGCAGCTGGTATATGGGCGGCGGGTACGGGTGGTAGGTGAACGGGTACGGCAGCGGGTACGGCACGGGCACGGCCACGGGCGGCGGCGCGCGGTACTGCGGCTCCTCCATGGCGGCTAGCGCGGCTAACGCGGGCTCAGTGTCTTCACTCGCTTGCCGTAGGTATAATTCGTGCCAGTAGCGGGCTACTGTGTACCTAGACTATAGTGACTAGTGACGTATGCGAACTAGACTATAGTGGCTAGTGACGTATACGAACTAGACTATAGTAACTAGTGACTTATGCGAACTAGACTATAGTGACTAGTGACGTATACGAACTAGAGTATAGTAACTAGTGACGTAAGCGAACTAGACTATAGCGACTAGTGACTATACGAACAAGACTAGAGTGACTAGTGACAAATGCGAACTAGACTATAATGTACTATAGCGACGCACAGAGAGAGACGTATGCGAGACTATAGTGTACTATATAGTGACGCACAGAGAGAGAGAGAGAGAGAAAGAGAGAGAGAGAGAGAGAGAGAGAGAGACGTAGGCGAAGTAGACCTTATACCCTGCGGGCTGCAAGTGACGATTCTATAATAATAATTTATAGTCAGTCCCTAGGAGAGTGTACCTACCTGCAGCTGGTATATGGGCGGCGGGTACGGGTGGTAGGTGAACGGGTACGGCAGCGGGTACGGCACGGGCACGGCCACGGGCGGCGGCGCGCGGTACTGCGGCTCCTCCATGGCGGCTAGCGCGGCTAACGCGGGCTCAGTGTCTTCACTCGCTTGCCGTAGGTATAATTCGTGCCAGTAGCGGGCTACTGTGTATAACACTTCCGGGTAGACGCCGCCGCCTGTAAGTTAATAAATAATAATAACATATACTTTAATGCACACAAGAACATATAACATTTATTCAGTGACAAAGTACAAAACAGGCGGCCTTAATGCTAACAAGCAATCTCTTCCAGGCAAACTTGGGTGATAGAAAAATAATAAAAAGAATATAGAAATGGGTAAGTTGTAAGAATGTAACACATTTGTCAGAGAAATTACAGGTTACGTTCTTTGATTATTTAGATGTCTAGATAGAACATCGCTGTAAAAAAAAAACGTAGAAAAATTTATAGGCCAAAATTGGCCTATCGCGCTCTCCTGGCGGTCAGTGATATTGTGCCGTCAAGCAGTGATTACGTCTCGCGTTTTGGTGAAATTGTTCACAAAATGACCGTTTGCTCAGTGAAATTCTGTCGAAACTACAAAGGAAAGATCTTTTCGAAACGGCAAATCACGTTCCATATGTAAGTATAGTTATAATTTAACGAAAATTTTCAGTTTAACAATAATAACGGCCATGTAATAACCATGTATGCGTAGTGTTGCTGGTATCAAAATGTAAAATTCCCATTATTGGTGGCAGAATATAAAAGTCAATTTAAGTATATTAAGTATAATAAAATACTTAGTCTTGTAATTAGTCTTGTTGTAAATAAAGTAAATACATTAATTATTATTGAAACGCTTTCAAAGTTTTTTTTATTTTTATTTATATTTGTTCCGTGAAGGAACAGGCTAAGGTCAGAGACCATAATTATTATTTATTATATATATTATATTATTAAAAAAAAGAAATAAAAAAACTAATTACATGCCTAGTAATTAGTTTTTTTATTTCTTTTTTCCCTAGATGATAATGAGTGGTGATTAAGATGATAAATGATGTTCCCCAAACCCCCCTGAGTCCTAAGTAAAGATGTGGGACTTTACTGAGATCTCACGCGGACTTCTAGAGAGAATTTGAAAAGTGATGTTGCACTGTTTTGTTTCATTTGCCAACACTCATGCACGTTCACAAACCCATAACGGTTAATAATCCACTATTATTTATATTATTTTACATTAATGTTCGAAAAAACACAAATTTTAAAAAATAACACAAAACTGCAGACGCTTCACTTTCCCGCCAAGAAATCCTCAAAGTTTTTCTTTTTTTTAAACTAATTTTAAGAGCATGCATTAATGTCACGGTACCTAGGTTCCACACCAGCTTTTTTTATGCGTTGTACCTACATATACGTTAGATATATGTATCGTATATGTATATATACGCGATAGATATATCTATAGTTTATGTATATATCGCGATGGTTTCGCTTTACACAGTTGCATTCTTTGAAGTATTATAACTAGAGACGATACCACGAAGCAAGTCATTGCGCACATGCAAAAAATTGCTTCGCGGTGTCGTACCTATATTGTTACAATACCTCAATGATTGCATTCATGTAGTGTAGGTACATAGTATACCTACAGCTTCAGGGTAATCTAACATAACTTAACTTTTTAAATTAGGTATACCTAATTTAAAAAGTTATGTTGTGTTCATGAATCATTTTAAAATTGTGTCGTGCATAAATATTTTTACCCACTTTAACGGGAATTAGGCATTCGCTAGCAACCATTCGCGCTAGTGTCAGTCATATGCGGCTGGCGGGTGTCACGCACACTTCAAATTCAATACAAAAACCGGGCGCATTTTAAAAAGCGATTGTACCGCGATGCTCCGTCTAGACATGTATATAGTCAAAGGTTACGTTGTTTCAATTACCTAACAAATTCATTTGCACGTTATTCTGAGCTATGGTAGTGTTCAGTCTTCTGGCCGAGGAAACACAACTTGGTGTTAAGTTTTTTGCATATAATTTACACAGCAAACGAGCATACGGAAAATGGTCACCAAAGCCTATGGGCTTTATGATGCGGAAATAGAATTTCAGGTCATAAATAACATCATGGGTTAATCAGAGTTCATAATGAGCAGCAGTTTTTAAAGTAAATGTTCCCATATGTTTAGACCCCTTTATACCTCCTCTATTCCCTTGGATGTCGTAGAAGGCGACTAACGGACTAAAGACTGCACATACATCCAACAGTATGCTGTTAGATGTATGTGCAGTCTTTAGTCGCACGCTGAGCACATGTGCAGTCTCTATTTGGTGACAAGTGGACTATGGCATAGGACTGCTTTTGCGGTCCTCATTGCCTACTCTCTAACTAACCCTTCGGGGATAATAGTCGTGATTTATGTATGTATTATGTTACCTTTAGCGGCCGCTTCGACAGTGAGGCACGCCCTCTCCAACATGGCGTCGCTCTGCTCCTTGCATTGCAACACCGCGCGCTGTATCTCGTTGTAGTTTAGCGCGTGTGCGTGTGGCAACACCGACAGCGCCAGCTCAGCGGCTGCGCGGACTGTGTGCACGTCACGCCCGGAGGAAGCCTATAAGCGAACGGGGTAATGAAAGATGGGCATGGGATTTATTTTTATTCTTAACGCGATAATAACTATATATATGAACTTTTGATCGAACGTAAAGGATGGTTTGTCATCCGTGTGGAGTTTATGACGCTCTCATAGCAGTATCACGCCTGGAGGAAGAATTTATGCAAACGGGGTAATTAATGATAGAATAGGATTTGTTTTTATACGCGACATATGAACTTTTTGGTCGAACGTAGCGTATGGTCGGTCGTCCTTGTGGAGTTTATTACGCTCTAATGGCAGTGGTAGTACAAACTTGTCTCTAAATATTACGTATAAGCAAACGGGGTAGTGAAAGATAGGAATGGGATTTGTTTTATAAGTGATATGAAATTTTGATCGAACGCAGCAGATGGTCAGTCATCCGTGTGGAGTTCAAGATGCCCTCACAGCAGTAGTAGTTTAATTTAGGCCCTAAATGTTATCCCTGTTTTACCCTAAGGGAAATGACTAACTTTGTGAAAAAACAACATGTGAGTTCTACAAAAAAAATCTCTAGAAAACCATTTCTTAAATTGCATGCTTTTACACCCAGCAACTTAATATGTTACGTTTTGATAGATCAGTCTGTCTGTGAAGAATATGAACCTGTTATTGTTTAGTTTATACTTTTTTTAGTTATTCATGTTTTTAAATTCTAGTTTAATTGAATTCTGAAATGAATTAACTTTAAAGATTTTATATCGCACACCATTATTATAGTAGACTCAAACCTTTGGGATCCAATCCTTAAAGCTGTACTAGAACACTTAACACACAAAGACAGATAAACAACAATAAATTAAGTATGGCATTATTAGCAATTGTATAAAATGTTTTTCCTAAAATTCACAATTCACAATCATTGATTTTTACATGCTACTGTGTAACTGAACTGAATTTTTAATTTTTTTATCTATTATATATTTTAAATTTCACAAAAAAATATAAAAGAAAAATCGTAACTGAAGTAAGCGAAGTAATATTCTACATTGGTATAGGTCATTTTCTCAAAAATGTTACTTAATACCTTGTCAGCGATCCCGGCTGCCTCAGGCGGAGTCAGGTGCCCTTCCCAGGCGTCGATTAGAAACAAGATGGCGGGCGCCCCAATGTCCATGGCTTGGCCTACGAATGATCAGTGTTTGTTTATATCTATAGACGGCTTTAAAGTCAATTCACACATATCAGTGAAGTCACAGTTCCGACACAGTACCGGCACAGTGCGCAACATTCTTTCATAAATTCTCTATGAACGCATCCCCACTTGTCAGTGTCAGTGACGACACAGTGTTGACGCTGCTCTTCTTCGTCGTCTAAAGCAATAGCCTATCATTGCTAGCTCCGTAGTAATTAACAGAGCCATAGCAACAATCACGATACTTGACGACGGACACGTTTTCACTGAAGCTCCGTGAACTGGGTACTAACATGTGTGAATTTAATCACTTACGCAACACTGTAGCACTGATACTGAACTGAGCGAACACGTTGACGGAACTGTGACTTCACTGATATGTTGAATCGACCTTTAGGGATAACACTTCTCTTGCAACATACAAATTAACATTACATAAAACAAAAAAATAGCAAATTTACAACATTATAATTTGACTGATATCTAAGCCTTAGATTGCTCTAAATAGAAAAGAATGGATGAAAGGAAAGGAGGCACTTGCCTTGCACTGGGACATATAAGGGAGTATAGTAATAATAATTATAATTTTACTGAACCGACCAAAAGGCATAATAATATATGTCGTACGCCTGATGCTTTATTTGTTTAACAACAATTCGGTCATGTTTTACTTACTTCTTGACGTAATTTGAAACTATCAAAACACTGTCTATAAAAAGTCAATTTTAAATACAAAGTTTTTTATTAGAAAAAAACATAAATTTCATTGTACACATGCCTGCATAATTATCAACCTATGCAAAACTGTCAAATTTCTTCAATTGATACTGTTCCTTGCGCTTAAGTGACAACGTTTAAAATGTCAAACCAGTAAAACCAGTCGTTTGTTTCGCGGCCAGTGCTCAATTTACCTTGTTCGTCACGCAGTTTTGCGTTACCGTAGTGCACTTGAACAGCTGTGTTAAAACCGTTTTTATGACCCGATCCTGTTCGTATACGAATAAATGATGTTTTATTTCGTATAGCTTATGGATGAAGCTGAATATTTAAAAAAAACGAGTACCTGTAATGGTAAAATAATTTATTAAAAAATTCGGGAATTTCGCTAAAGAGAAAATTCACGTCTTGTAATAGGAATTGATATAAAGTATTAAATCTAAATCGATAACTAGTGTTTATTTTTACATTATTTAAAACTAGAATAATATCCCTTTCCGTACATGCCAAACTTTTTATGAACTGGAAGTCTTATTATCAAAACAAACCACTTCACACATAAAAAAAAAGTATGGCGTGAACTGACATAAATTTCTTTTAAATTTATTTTCAAAATTATTTCTTCAACCAATCACAGGCCTCTTCTACTTTTTTTTGAGATATTAGTGTTGCCAAATTCATAATAAAAATTACCCAAGAGGTTTTGGTGTGGCTGTATATAAAAAAAAACCTATCCAATGGGTAGAAATCGAAGAGCGATCGGCCCGGTCCTGTAGCACCGCGCGACAAACGACCGTCTTTTGTTCGCGGTGCTATAGTACCGCGAAGCAATCAAGTGGTTAAAGAAATTTGACATTTTGTTATAGGTTTAAGTGCTGGAGTCTGCAACTCTGTACGATAGTTTAATTATCTCAACTTACCAGTAATCCAGCTGACGTGGGACGAATACGTGCGACTAAGCCAATTTGCGCTTACGCAGTTATGCAGGCCTAGCGCATATAGTCCTAATTGGAAGGCCGCCATGTGCAGTCCTCTGTGAACACAAAAATATAATATTAACTAATTCAAATTAGGAGAAAAAGATCGTGAATAAAGGTGTAGAGTAGTTGTGATAATGAATTTTAGTTACACGACAAATTGTTTAGACTCAGCTATTACTAAAAGCAGTATCAGTCTTTATGATGACTTACTCGGATACAGTGTTTTTGTTCAAAAGCTCTTAAAAGGTTAGATTTAAGGTGTCATGTTTTGACATTTAATGTCGTACAGTAGTGTTTTGGCGTAACACGACATCGTGTTAAACAACATTGACGAGAAATTCATTAATTGCGCTAATTGGGAGCGGGTAAAGAACTCTATTCAAATGTAGGATCATCATCAATATTTTACAAAATGTATACAAAACACAAACTAATAAAAAAATTAAAATGATAATATTTTTATGTAAGTTAACTTAATTGATAAGCACTTTTGAGTCGTTAAATATATTTCTTTTTCTTTACCCATTTAGTTGTAAGACTTGTAAGTAATAAGAAGCGTGAGAAAATACTTTACCTCGAAGAATGTGAAACGTTGAAAAAAATGACTAGGTTAACTTCGGTCATATAAACTGCTGCTTGAAAAATGCCACAACGAAACAAAGCAAAAATCAGTTATTATGCCTTGTTTTGCCCTAAAAATTTCAAATTTAGAACTTTGTTCCAACTTGCTTGAATCTAGCGAGCCTAGTTCCAAAGTGATGTAACTCCAATAATATTTTTAAGAAGTTGTACTTCAGTGCCTAAAGTTTAAAGTTTACTTTAGAATAAATATTTATCTATATTATCTCGTTTCATTTCTGATGTTGAAATACGGATAGTATGTATTTATGCGGGAACATTATTTGAGTTTGAGTTTGATTTTTGTATGAGACCGTACATCTATTGTTTATATGATAGAAGCTAGTTAAGGTGGGATTTTTTAAACGTTTCGTTATCTAACGAGTTTATTTGAGCGTTATTAACGCAAAAATTCAAATATTACGAAATACTTTACCTATGCGGCCCGTGGTGCTCCCTCGCACACGACGTCTGCGTGAAGAGGCTTGTGCTAGACGAGCCGCCTGCCTTGAAGAGCACAGACTTCGCCAGCTCAAACATGAAGTGGGCCGACGCCTCCGACGGCTGATTCGGCACGGACGGATACACGCGTTTGCCTTTGTATCTGTGTCATAAGAGTTTTCATGATAGTTTTGATCATAAATGTGTTATTAATCGATATACTACTACGGCGAAATTCAATAAAGAATGTTTGTAAACTAATTATTGACATTTTTTTGTACACACAGCTCAAACATGAAGTGAGCGGACGCCTCCGACGACGGCTGGTTCGGCACGGACTGATACACGCGTTTGCATTTGTATCTGTGTGTAAGATTTATTCTGAATCCTACTAATATTATAAACGCGAAAGTTTGTAAGTATGGATGGATGCTTGTTACTCTTTCACGTAAAACGACTGAATGGATTTAGATGAAATTCGGCATACAGATAGTTTATAACCTGGATTAACACGTAAGATACTTTTTATCCCGATATTTCCACGGGAACGGGAACCACGCCGGTGAAACCGCGAGAGGCCGCTAGTAATGTTATATAGTCAATCACAAGAAACGCCACTAGCACAGTTACCTAAATACATACTCTATAGTTTCTTTATACAAGTAATGGCCATTGTATCTTGAATCTGTATTTTTTTTTTAATCTAGCTCAAAAAATTCGAACTCTTTAATTTAACTGTTACAAATCTATACCTTATACAACTTAATGTTTAAATAAATAATTTGTATTTGCGTAAACCTGTATTTAAGCGTTACATAGACGTCCACATTACCTGGAGTCCTTGGGCCTTGCCAGCGGCGGGTGCGGCGCTGGCGCGTGCGCAGTATGCGTAGTGTGCGCAGTGTGTGATGAGTGCGCGTGCGCGGGCGGCGAGCCCCCGCCCTCGGAGACCACTAGGCGCTCCATATCAGTCACCAGGGAGCAGGAAGCCTGGGCAACGTTATGTTTTAGCTTTAGTGAGTTTCAGGTTGTTATTTTGCATTCACAATGCTTTTTTTAAATAGTGTTTTGTAATAAATATAATAACCATAATTTACCCATCCTAATGTGTAAAGAACAACTATTTATATGGGAGCAACAATGAAATCAGCTATGTCAAAAAGCTGAACCATATATATGTCGAATAAGCGTTGCAGTTTTGTAAGGGACAACTAATTTTGTTTCGCAATTTCAGAATAGCTTCCACTTCATCTAGGCTAGCTGTGACGTCACTCACCTGCGCGGGTAGGCACGGCGCCGGATGCTGCTTGTGCGCGGGATGCTGCTGATTCTGATGTTGGTGCGTGGGATTAGGCTAGCAGTGACGTCACATACCTGCACGGGTAGGCACGGCGCCAGACGCTGCTGGTGCACGGGATGTTGCTGGTGCGCGGGATGCTGCTGATTCTGATGACACATCAGATGTGGTTGGTGCGTAGGCTTAGGCTAGCAGTGACGTCACTCACCTGCGAGCAGGCACGGCGCCGGATGCTGCTGGTTCTGATTATGTTTCTGTTGGTGAGCTGTGTACGCCGGGAGCTTCTTCGCTAGCTGTGACGTCACTCACCTGCGCGGGTAGGCACGGCGCCGGATACTGCTGACTCTGATGATGTTGCTGATTCTGTTGATGGGTAGAAAGCTGTTGTTGCGTAGAATTAGGCTAGCAGTGACGTCATTTAGCTACGTCACTCACCTGCGCGGGTAGGCACGGCGCCGGATGCTGCTGGTTCTGATGATGTTGCTAATGCTGTTGGTGGGTAGAAAGCTATTGTTGCGTAGAATTAGGATAGATGTGACGTCACTTAGCTACGTCACTCACCTGCGCGGGTAGGCACGGCGCCGGATGCTGCTGGCTCTGATGATGTTGCTGATGCTGTTGGTAAGTCGAAAGCTGTTGTTGCGTAGAATTAGGCTAGCTGTGACGTCACTTAGCTAAGTTACTCACCTGCGCGGGTAGGCACGGCGCCGGATGCTGCTGGCTCTGATGATGTTGCTGATGCTGTTGGTGGGTAGAAAGCTGTTGTTGCGTAGAATTACGCCAGTTGTGACGTCACTCACCAGCGTGGGTGTGACGTCACTTAGCTAAATCCCTCACCTGCGCGGGTAGGCACGGCACCGGATGCTGCTGGCTCTCATGATGTTGCTGATGCTGTTGGTGGGTAGAAAGCTGTTGTTGCGTAGAATTACGCCAGTTGTGACGTCACTCACCAGCGTGGGTGTGACGTCACTTAGCTAAATCCCTCACCTGCGCGGGTAGGCACGGCACCGGATGCTGCTGGCTCTGATGATGTTGCTGATGCTGTTGGTGGGTAGAAAGCTGTTGTTGCGTAGAATTAGGCCAGCTGTGACGTCACTCACCAGCGTGGGTGTGACGTCACTTAGCTAAATCCCTCACCTGCGCGGGTAGGCACGGCGCCGGATGCTGCTGCCTCTGATGATGTAGCTGATGCTGTTGGTGGGTATAAAGCTGTTGTTGCGTAGAATTGGGCTAGCTGTGACGTGACTCACCTGCGCGGGTAGGCACGGCGCCGGATGCTGCTGGCTCTGATGATGTTGCTGATGCTGTTGGTGGGTAGAAAGCTGTTGTTGCGTAGAATTACGCCAGTTGTGACGTCACTCACCAGCGTGGGTGTGACGTCACTTAGCTAAATCCCTCACCTGCGCGGGTAGGCACGGCACCGGATGCCGCTGGCTCTGATGATGTTGCTGATGCTGTTGGTGGGTAGAAAGCTGTTGTTGCGTAGAATTAGGATAGCTGTGACGTCACTTAGCTAAGTCACTCACCTGCGCGGGTAGGCACGGCGCCGGATGCTGCTGCCTCTGATGATGTAGCTGATGCTGTTGGTGGGTATAAAGCTGTTGTTGCGTAGAATTGGGCTAGCTGTGACGTGACTCACCTGCGCGGGTAGGCACGGCGCCGGATGCTGCTGGCTCTGATGATGTTGCTGATGCTGCTGGTGCGCGGGGTGCGCGGGGTAGGCCGGGTGCGCGGGGTGCGCGTAGGGCTGGGGCGCGGCGTCGACGCGGTACGCCGCCAGACGCGGGTTGTTCGTGTAGTACATGCTCACCATGGGACCTTTCGTCAACTGGTGGATGTCGCGGTCTAACAGCTGTTAACGTCAACAATACAGTAGGTCATTTTATTAGGTAAGCTTACATATGGATAAATACTAAATTATACATATCTATCATAAAAAGTTAATTACGAACTCTGGCAAGTAGGATGTTATTATTGGTTGGTTACCCACTGTCGTTGCATTGCAAAAATTGCTTAACTGGTAAGATCGTAGTTAAGAATTCTCTTTATGAACAATTAAAACAGCCTAGTATACACTTGACGTCTTTAAAAAACAAAATGTTACTTCTTCATAATGAAATGAAGAAAAGCAGACTTTCTCTCCGAACCACAGCTGGGGTTGGCTGGAAGAGATCTCTTCTAGCTCACCTTTGTATATGTCTTGTTTAATGTGTTTTCTATGTGTAATAAAGGATTAGTAATTCTCTTTACTTCGACTAACACTTTGTCAAACAACCAAAGAAGTTTAATGCATTCTCTAACGTTTAAACTAAAAACGTACCTTATTAATAATCCGAGCCAATTTGACGGGATCGTCTTTGTAGAATGACAGCAGAGTTAGTGCCAACTCCCCGCGCTGCCTTCGTGTGCCTTCGCACAACAGCGGGTGTTCCGCTTCCGAGACGTTTGCTTTAAGCCCCATAGCGGCCACAGCCGCTTCGAAGCCTAGTACCTCATCTGACGGAACTCTTATCTGCAAATATAATACCTTCATTTAATTTTACCTCTAGTAATATCTCTTCTGGTGTTGCAAATTACGCTAGTCTACGCTTACAATTAGCTACTTGACAGTTTTCGGAAAAGTATTTTAAAAATTACAAACGCTTATTTTACACCTCGTACAATAATTTTTTTCTCGAAAAAGCTTTATTGAAACGACTGCCATTTTACGACAACAACCGGAACCAACAGCTTTGTGATGTTTTGATTTGGTCACCCACCCAATGACCGGGCATTGCGAAAGTTGCTTAACTGGCAAGTTTGCAAACCAAATGCCATAACCGCTGCGTCATCAAACTCCTCACCTTATGTAATAAAAAAAATGTGTGAGTGTTATACGTACTATGTGTTTGTTTTCCTTCTCGGATACGGACAAAACTAACACGTCGAATATGAAACTTGCCAAAGCCATAGGCAACAATGCCGGTCCACGAGTTCTGTAAAGACAAATAGCAATCATAAATACTTTCATCTTTCTTCTGCCCAAGAGAAGAGAGGGGTTGGTATTATTATATCTTTATTGTTGAAATTTTGATATTTTTTTTTTGTTGAAAATATAGATATAGGATAAAATGTTTACTAGAAAAAAAATCAACCAGTCTCAGGAAGCTCGAGTGGGATTCGAACCCACGACCTTTGGATTGCCGGTCCACTGCTCTAACCGCTGAGCTACCGAGACCCCAGAAGACTCGCTGAATTTTTCCCAGTAGTTTGATTTACGCTGCAAGCCAGCGGTATTACGTCACTGTGAAGTCTACCCTCACATTCGAAAAAAATACTATTGCAAGTATTTAACAATCGATAAAGACGTAATTGCTTGTAAATATCTTTATTGTTGAAATTTTGCATTCACAATGCTATATAGATATAGGATAAAATGTTTACTAGAAAAAAATCAACCAGTCTCAGGAAGCTCGAATGGGATTCGAACCCACGACCTTTGGATTGCCGGTCCACTGCTCTAACCGCTGAGCTAGTTGGTATTATTCCTTTTATAATGAGCCAAAGCCACAGCTCACAATTCTCGAAAAATATATAATGATATTCACCTTAACGTGCCGTCACGTAGTTGCTCAGCCTTTTCGCGGGCTAAAGCTAATTGCTCAGGCCCAGTAGGCAGCTTTTTCAGCAGCGCTACGAGCTCAGTCTCCTGATTGTTCAGTTTAACTTCTAGCGCTTTCGTGCTGGCCGGGGGACGCGCCATCTCTAGTGCGAACAGACCTATGCGGAACGCGAGCTCGTGGTGTTCGTTGAACTCTGCTAATACCTAGTTACAAAAATATCCAATCAAAATAACTTAGTGCATAAAACAATCAGGTTTGGGTGTTTTCTATGTACCTATAATAAGTTTGTTTATCCGTTATCTAGTTTAACCATTCTGAACAAGTTTAGAAAAAAAAATGGTGTGAGTGTAGAAAGAAAGAAAGTTATTATTAATTTATTAATTCAGGCAATAATGGCTCATAACCACATCATCATAAATGCTGACAAGATTATATAAAAAAATAATTATTATCTACTCACCGTGTACAGGAAAGCGCATTTAGCGAGTGTAGCAGACGCGAGACACGACAGCCTACCCAAGTAACACAGACGTGCTGAATAAAGATTGATTAAGAGCACTCATCAAGAGCATAAGCTGAATACTAAGCTGAATAACGTCTGAGTAACAATTGAGTAGGAGCTTAATAATGTTTCAATTAGCTTAATAACTTTTGAATAACTGCACACATTGCTTTTATAAAGTTTTTACAACTCAGTTATTCAGCTACGTCGAATTGGTTAGAGTATTCAGAATTTATTAAGCATTTAGTTTATTGTTGACATTTATGCAAGCAATATTCATAGAAATTGGGAAAAGAAGAAATAAATTGGGTTCAACAATAATGTCGATACCTTTATTTGACATGACGTGAACTTTAAGTTATTCGGTAAGTAAATTTTAATTTACAAGTTAGCGGTCTGCTACATGTTAATTATTAGTGCGCAAGTAATTTTGTCGTGAATAGTACGTGTTTTGTTTTCATTTTTATGACGCGCCTCGCTAATAATCAAGATAATTAGTTGTAAATAGTATTTTCATACATACATACTAGGTCTGACAAAAGTACTTGTGATGAATTATCTAATACTAACAATTTTATCCAACAAAATAACATGACTTGAGTTGGAAATGTTGTAGTTGTAAGATTAATAAGCATTTTGGTGATCTCGTAAATTCCTTGTAAGAATTAATTACAAAGATTTCAATGGCGATCGATGTTTTGTTTTATAATGCTGAATAAAAGTGCACACATGTTTTGTTACTAAACTATAACTTGAAAAAGAGTAGTCTCTTTACACTTACTTCTGAATAACATTTATATAGTTGACCACATTTCTATATTAGTTACTCACATTTTTAGGGTTCTCTAATCGAACGAACAAAAACCTTTTATAATGTGTAACTTTCCCATCAGGCTTTCACTAAATTGATTACTTACATTTAAAATCACAGCATCTTTGTTAATTTTTTTTTCGTGAAAAAGACTATTATATTAATAGTATCTATTATGTTTAAAAAAAGTTGCAGGTTTCGTGTGTGTGGTGTGCACTGGGCCCTAGTTTATTTAATCTTTATTGCACAACAATAGGATGTACAAATGGCGGACTTATTATTATATTATTAATTATAATTTATATTTCGTTTCAGAAAAATGACGTTTAAAATAATTTCAACACGTTGTAAGGGTCATTCAGATTTGTGTACTGTGCCGACCCAATCGAAGAACAAAGAACAACTTCGATGGCCAAGATATAATGCGGATTTATTAATTAAGTAAAGACAGCAGTGTCTAACCTCGCGTAGATTGGCTTACGATGAAACAAACAAACAACGCAAATAAAACATTTTATCGCAACGTTAATTTTATTTTCTTGTATTGCGATACCTTCTGCTAATAAAATAACCATTTCAGAAATGAAAATTTCTGTATACTTAGATTTTTAGATCTTTCGGTTTTCCAATCCCAAAATCTGTTATATTTTTTTTGAGGACGGAACCCTTATCATTAAAGGGAAAACACGCTTGCTGATTGGGACCGGGTTCAGTTTTGTTTAAATCAACAAATCCTGTCATGATCATTACTGCTGATGACACTTGGACAATTACCTACTACTGCTGATATTTAAATATTCTTTTAACAATTTTCTTTCGATATGACCGGTTCTTTACGCTCTTGCCACGACTTTTGATCCATGATTTAAACAACACATAAAATAAATACGTACAATAATATTCTAATTGCTGGTATTAAGCTATGGGCGCTATATCAATACAAATGTGGTCTTTAATTTGAATAAGTTAGTTGAAACTCTTTATTATACTGAAATAAGCTTATTAAAAACACAAATAATATTGTTTATTCAGCAGCTGAATAATTAGTAAAACATAGAATCTTATACAGTTTAAAGATAAAGTAAAAACAATTATTCAGTATCAAGCTGAATACCAGAATTATGTAAACAATATTATTCAGAAGATGATACTTTATTCAGCAATTAGCTGTTTCAAACGCTACAAGCTTAGTACTGCTTTAATAATAGCAGTATAGATTATTGTTAATCAGATAAATGCTGCCGAAGGCACTGTTTTTCAGATTTAAGCCACCTGGGATGCGTAATGCTTAATAACATCTGTCTAATAATCTTACGGAGATTGGTTATTAAGCGTAAAGAAGGAAAGGACAGAAATACAGAATTTATTAAGCGTTAAGTATTTTAAGGGTCCGTACTCAACCTTATTCAGTATATGGCTATTCCCAAAGCTCTTACACAAACCATATTCATCTTTGAACTGTTAAAAGTTCTAAGTGTGTACTGTTATCTTGCTTATGTGTTACTTGGGTATGGCTCGCGGCACAGAGCCGGGGCGAGGGCATAAAACGACGGCGCGGTTTTTGAGGATCATGATGGGGCGCGGGGGCACAAGTTGTACTGAAAGTCAGGGGCCTCGCTAACAACTCCCTAACTAGTCTAGCCAATAGTTTGAGATTATGCCATCTCAGCCCACAGTCACCCACTACTTGGTATAGGCCTCCTTTATTTTATGGCAGCCCAGTCTGTCTTCATCCAGATATTACCAGCTAACCTGACGATATCATTAGCCCAACACGTGCTAAAATAAGTACTTACATAAAACAACAAATAATTATCTACAGTCACCGTGCACAGGATAGTACATTTAGCGAGCGTAGCGGACGCTAAACAGGACAGCCTATGGCTCGCTGTACAGAAACGGGGATAGGGCATAATGACGGCGGCGCGGTTTCCGAGGATCATGGTGGAGCGCAGGGGCACAAGTTGTACCGAACGCTGGAGGCTTCGCTAACAGCTCTTTAGCTAGACTAACCCGCTAGCTTAAGATTATATCATCTCAGCCCACAGTCACCCACTACTGGGCATAAGACTCCTTTCATGCTAGCCTCCTCTGTTCTAATCTCATCCATGTTACCAGTGACCCTGACGATATCATCAACCTAACGTGCTAAGATTATGATATGATGAAACAACACAAAAATAATTATCCACTTACCGTGCACAGGAAAGCGCATTTAGCGAGCGTAGCGGACGCCAAACACGACAGCCTATGGCTCGCCGCACAGAGCCGGGGCGAGGGCATATGACGACGGCGCGGTTTCCGAGGATCATGATGGGGCGCGGGGGCACAACTTGTACCGAACGCTGGGGGCCTTGCTAGCAGTTCTTTAGCTAGTCTAGCACCCAAAGCGCACGCTTCGCGCACGTGCCCGTGTGCTTGTAAGCCTTCGGCGCGGGCGAAGGATACGTCCCACCCGCATTCCCAGCTGCCGGCGCTGGCGGTGGATGAGCAGGAGCCGGAGCTGCCGGCGCCCTGTCAGAGTGATAATGTTAATTATTGAAATTTTGCATTCACAATGCTAATATATAAATTACCATTTCATATTATAAAGTAATTACCCAACTAGCCAAGTAGTGGAATAAGCGATTAGTTACTCCACTAAAGATCCAATAAATGTTGAATAATGGCTACCGAGTGATCATATTGTGCTAAAGATGCGTTCGTGCGACTTTTTAGCTATTTTCCCTATTGTGCGCTATAATTATGACGAATAAACGTTTATTCTACGTACTTATACCGCCACTATTCGACAATCGTGTAATAGTGTCTATTACTCGTTTATTCAACATGAGTTTGTTATAGTAGCGCTATAAGAGCATTGAATTAGCTATTTGTCTGTGTAGGTCGCAACTATACAGTCACTACTAAACGTTCCGTTATCGGAGCCAATTTGCTGAATAGTTGCTACCCGTTTATTAAAAAGCGTCATGATTACTGATACAGCGTTGTAAATCGACTAGTCCAAGAATAGCTTTTAGATTACAGCTACTGAACCGGAATTGTTTTCAATGCCATTAAATCACATTTATTCAGTACAAGATGCAATAACATATTTTTAGTGACCTTTAGAGCTCTAAGGTGAGGATATTTTCTTAACCACTCTGAAGATAGTGGTTCCGTACACAATTTATTAGTTCACGACAATCTTGAAATTCATGTTTAATTAATTAAATTGATAGAATACAGTGAAGAAGTCGACTGTCAGGCTTTACTGTTTGCAATAGAAGTTAATAATAATGAGTTTTTGAAGATTCCTGTAATTACAGTTCAGATGTTGAAAACCCAGAGAGTTTTGAAAATGAACAAGACAGAGAGGTTTAGAATAAAATGTATTTTTCTCGTATTCAAATCTGTTTCCACTCTACATCCGTAGCACCTTTCTAATAAATTAAAATGCGTTTCCTGCCATGTGTCCACATTCATAATTATAAACAATCATCTAGAAAGAGAAAAAACTTGAATCATTTCAGTGGCTACCAGATTATAGAGTTGTATCTATAGTTGTAAACCAGCGGCTTGTAAGCCGGTAGTTACCGAAACCAGCGGCTAGAAACGAATAACCAGCCGCTTGATACCGGATACAAGATACCCGACTTGACATCGAAAAAAAACAATTTTTATTACATTTTTTATTGTTAAACTCTTATTTTTGTTAAAAAGTAGGACTTACTATGTTCTGCTTTTTTTGTTTTTTTTTAAATAAACACGGAATACACGATTATTTAATTTATAGACGAACAGGAAACTGGAACTGAAATAAGAGTTTATGATATGATATGATAGTGTATGAAAATTATAAGAACAAAGGTAGCTAAATAAGTTTACTTTAGATCTAATCATCAGTATAAACCAAACGCAGGAATCACGCGGCAAAATTTAGGCTTACAGGCTTTTGGTGCATTGAAGAAATACAACTAAATGCTTACTATTACTAGGTATCTGTCCACACCTTATTTCATAGATAAATACATATTTCCAAAACATCTCTCACAAATAAATTAAAATAGTCCTACTCCACTGCTGCGTCACATTTTGTATGAGAATTTGAGTATTTAACACATAATACGGATGCAAATTTCACTGTTTATGTCTATTTATGTTAAATGTACCTATCATATAGTTAATAAATTAGAAAAACAACAAAAACTAAATCATGTGAATATAAACTGTACAATAAAATGTAACCAGCCGTTTTCAGCCGCTAGTTATTGCTAGAAATGATAATAAGCCAAATAAGCCGTTTCTAGCCGCCAGGCTAGAAATGTTAGTAACCAACTTTACATCTATAGTTATATCTAACCATTCAAGTTTTGTTACCGACTTTGAATCAGGAACCCTAAAATAACTCCATTTATTAAATATGGTGGAACAGTGTCGCAGTTATTCAACACATGATCGAATTTATGCGCTATAACAGCAATCTATTCACCAAATTCGTGAAATTTATATATTATTTTAATATTTATTTATTAATGCAACGTTTTTAGCAGAGCCCATAAATATATGTGAATTATGGCATATCACTTTATCGGTAAATTAATTTCGCAAGATTTCTACACCTGTACACGTACAACCATACTACAAAATTCATATTTGGTTGAGTACTTCCATTACTATTGGATAATAACATAAGAAGGAGATTGGTATTTGTTCACTCAGTTGCAGTTGCATTAAAGCAGAACTTTTTAGAACAACAGTATTTTATTCGCTTTTATCGCATCAAAATATCGATTTGTAGCACATCGGCAACCTTTATAGCATTATTTTGTGGAATATTGGAAACCATGTAACTTTAACTCCATCAAATAGTGCAGTAGTTGCCGCGACAATGCTATTACTGCTCTAAAATGTGTTAGGTTTGCTGTTAAATCACATCTATTCCATAATTAGGCGATTTATTCCACAGTTACTCTGCTTCTATTGCACCAATTAGTGGAGTAATTTGCGCCTAAATCCCGTTGAATACACGTTGACTTCACATCTATTCAACTTATAACGACGCTCTTATAGAACTGTTTAGTAAAACAGGAGCGTTGCCGTGACTGTTATAGCACACCGTTTTGCTAGTTGGGTAGTCACCGTTTTCCTCTGTCAGTGGCGCCGCACTATTCTCTTAAACCACGCAATGGATTTTTATGCGGTTTTCACTTAAAAGATAATATCTTTATTATTGAAATTTTGCATTCACAATGCTATATAAGGAGACTTCTAGAAACCGCAAGAAATTTCAAGGGCTGGTCAGGTCAAGTGTTTTAAACATGACAAAAATGACAAAAAAGGAATCTGTGTTTTTTCCGCGTTAGCTGGGCGATAAGTACCTACGTTGACGGGTCAACAGACGGCCGGCCGGCCGACTGTTGCCCTCGCGTTGTTAATAATCGTTATTTTTAGTTGATTTCATTATAGTTTTCTTATGTTATTGCTTTAAAATAAATTACTCTAAAATCCTCAGACTATCCAATTAAAATTTACAAAATGAATTATTTAATTAAAAATGAAAAAAAAACGACGAATTTCTTTTTGTCATTTTTGTCATGTTTAAAACACTTGACCTGACCAGCCCTTGAAGTTTCTTGCGGTTTCTAGCAGTCAACTTATATAGAGATAGGATAAAATGTTTACTAGTTATTTCCTAGTAAACATTTTAGCCGATAATGATTATGGTTTGCATAGGAGAAGTATAATATGGACGACCACTAAACATCGCGCAGGTGCACGCTTGTGTGGTGGTAATAGGTATAGGTGGTGAGCCTCTCGCCGCTCTACGCTGTTGGATGTATGTGCAGTCTTTCTTCCGTTAGTCGCCTTTTACGACACCCAAGGGAATAGATGGGGCGGTAGTATTCTATGAACGAGCCGCTACCAGCACCGCATAAGTCATGGGACAAGAAAGTGGTTAACTAGTACTTTTAACTGAATTCAAAAAAAGGAGGAGGTTCTCAATTCGTCGGGAGCTTTTTTATGAAAGTTCCCCGATTACTAAAAGACTGTTTAACCGATTTAGGATGGATTCGACCAAACCGGAGTAAGACTTACTCCGAGATTAGTCTATACAAATTCGGCGTTTAATCTAGATATAAGATCTTATTCCAGTTTGGTCGAATCCACCCTTAGATAATTATTTTTCTGTTTGAAAGGATGTACTTTCTAGTTGGTCTTATTTTCTCTATAAGTCATTTATATAATAACAAACTCCACATTTGCATGCCGTGGCGGTCAATAATAGAAAGCTGTACTTAGCATTTAATATAGTATAGTATTGTATGTTACATAGATTTTTATTTAGTACAAGTTTTCGCTGACTGTCCTTAATAAATAAATAAATAAATATATCTGACCATGGCAGTCCCAGAGCTGGTTCCCTCTCCGCCGACTGCCCGCCTCGCCGCCGCCGAGTCGTAGTAATAAATGTTACATTCGTCGTCTGAAACGGAGTCATCGTTCGAGATCCTTCTTAAAGCGTCGTCGGACGAAACGGGGGGCGAGCTGGACTCTTGGGAATCGGTCTCGCCGCCGCTTTGCTGTAGGATTTCCTCCTCATTTTCGCAGAAACCTGTTTGTGATGAATTGATTTGTTTATAGGCAATTATGGTAACCCCAGTTTATGATTCAATTTTAATA
The DNA here is from genome assembly GCA_963921215.1 of Scoparia ambigualis. NCBI lineage: Eukaryota > Metazoa > Arthropoda > Insecta > Lepidoptera > Crambidae > Scoparia > Scoparia ambigualis. The sequence continues at coordinate 12,244,269 of OY992511.1, read as the reverse complement.
ATATTTTGGTAATTGATATTAATTAGTCTTGAATGTATTGACTGATTAAGTGTCTTTTTTATCTGTAAATTTCCTACTTGTCTTCGTGGAAACCTGTTAACTGGCTTGTAATCAATTGATTTGTTTATGTGCCATGATAGGAAACCCAATTTAAACAATCAATTTAAATAAAAATTACGATAATTCATGTTTATTGGTCTAAAACATTCGGAAAAATAAGTCCCCCAATTTTATATGTAGATTTCCTCGTCGTTCTCGTAGAAATCTATATACGGTACACAGGATACTCTTAATGAATTGATTCGTTTTTAGGCGATAATGGATGAACTAGCTTAAACATTTCATTTTAACCTTTAGTGTTAGTTTCGAAATAATCACGTTTATTAGTCTAGCTAGACTAATGAATCTGTCTGTATTTTAAAACTGTATACGTATTGTTCACTCTATACCTACCCTACATTACTTTATACATGTATTTGTAGTTAAGAATTAAAGCAACTCACCTTCAGATGAAACGCTCGAGTGGTTACCATCGCTCGGTCCCGAACGTGGCGGTTCGCTATGACCTTCACCTGAACCACAGGCCTAGAACAAAAATTTAAACATTTTGTAGAAATCGTAACGACCCCTTATGTCAAGATGTTAGATTACAACATTAATGTCAGAAGCAGATGTTTAGGGTTCTGATCTAAACAGAGGTTTACATATTTTATTATAGTTTGTTCGCGTTAAGAATGCAGTGACGTCATCAGCGAACTGCAGAGCAAAGGTGTATTCACCGTGGTGTTCATAATACAAACAAATTATACACGGTTAGTTTTGGACCCCCCGCAAAAAGTAAATATGGGGTTGTTTTGTAAATGTCGTTACTTCTATATTTATTTATTTAATATAAGTTTAATATAAAGATCTGTAATATTATTACAAATCTGTGGAGTTTCTTGCGCCCGTTCTTCTCCACAGCTAAAAGACTTCCTGAATGGGTGTTGCCCATCCATCCAAATAAATATAGACGATTCAAAATGCTTATTTTAAGTTTATTGAATAAAGAAATTTTGAGTTTGAGTTTGGTAAAAAAAGTAATAATAAAAAATTTGAGGTAAATAAAAATATTCGTCTGCTTTTTATATCCTATAGTTCTAGGTGTGTGCGCCACCCTCGCGGTCAAAGCGACGGCGCGCTGTCATTGTGAACGGGGTGAATAATAGCGGTCAGGCGCATGCGCTTTGATAACCGCGATAGGTGACAATAATTTAACTTTTTTTAAGAAAAAGTTGAGACAAAAATGTATAAAAATACATGCTACAGGATCACGTAAAAAAAAATGGTGGGGGGGTCCAAAGTTAACCCTGTATTTAAAGATTAATTTTATTGGATTATAAAAATACACTTAACTGTCTTAAATCAAATTAAATAAGTATATTGAATGTACAGTCACGAGCACCAATATGTATACACTTTGACTCTTATTCCATTGTATTAAGAGTTACAATTGATTACATATTTTTACTCGTGACTGTACTTTTCTTCTTACAGCACATTTGTCTAATTCATCGAATTTACCAATTATTGACAGGCGGGCCTGTTTTTCTAAATTGATTACGGGTCTGGGTGTTTTTCTATGTTTATGTATATTTATCCGTTATCTTACCATATTAACGAGTTTCAACAGAATACTTATCTTGGTCTAGATAATTCTCTAGATAAAAGACAAAACTCTAGATAATTGGTGTGAGTGTAATGAAATTTATTTATTTATTATTTATTTTTTAAGAGCACGTAAAAAAAAGGTTCTGAGAGTAAATTAAGCAAAGGATGTGCATCAAGATAGCAAATGGGAAACTATGGTCTCTGTTTACTCCGAGAAACGGGCTCGATGTATTTTGTTGTTATGATCATGAACTTACTTGACCCGACGGTCCAGGTATAGCCAAGTCGACGTTGATGCGGCTAGTCCTGTGCACCAATGTGCGGTGGCCTTGCATCGACGGGTCGGGATTCGTCAGCCGGTAACTTAGGGACATCTCGTTGTTCAAAACCGCTTTCGAGGAATTTACCTAAATATTAAGAACACGTTTAGCACAATACGCATTCGTAAAGGCAGATGATTGTTTCAGATAGTACATAATAGAATAAATGACTATTGTAATAAAATGCATTTTTTTTTCAATTCTTTTTTGTTGTGTTCGTCATTGTCGGGACAAGACTTGTGTGAAAGATCCTATTGGAAAAAAAAAAATTAAAATAAATTTGTCACAATTTGATACAGGAAGTTCACGTGGGCGAAGTCGCGAGCGGGCCAATAGTTATTAATATATGCTTATATTAATAGCAGAAAAGAGACATTATATATTTAAAAAAAAATATTACTTTGATAATAAGTAACGTAAAACATATGCTATGTTAATGTATTATGTTAAGTTTAAGAGAACAACATACATAAATAATAATAAAAAAATATTATCCACTATCTTCCTCAAGATACCACTGCTCCGTGTGACCAATGTAAAACATCAATTTGTATTTAAATATTTGACTAACCTGATGCACACTGTCGTTCTGTTTGTCCGAATGCCTGAATATAGTAAAGGGGCTATGGTAGAGCGGGTTCAAGTCTTTCGTGTACGTGACTCCCGGTATGGGGTAGTCATCCCACTCTAAGAAGCAGGCCTCCATAGCGGGATGGAATCCGGGAAAGACCTCGTTCTCGCTGATCCCGTTGATGTAAGGCGGGTGGGAGTGTGCGCGCGTCGCGTGGCGGCTGTGGGACGAACTGCCCAAGTGGTTGTTGCGGTTCTTTGCCACCTGGTACAAAAATATATTTTTTTGGAAGTGTATACAGTGCCACAAGCGGCACCGTATCTCAATCGGTTCGGAAACCGTAAGTTTTGCGGTATAATAGTGACGCCGCCTAATCTGCCGTAAAGTTTTTTTTATTAGACAACAGAAATACTAGCTGCCCTACTCTTGTAGATCACTTGATAGGTTAGAGTTTTAAGACAATAGCGAAGCGCAGCGTAGCGATTGTCTTGAATTTCGAGGTTATTTTTTTATTAGACAATAGAAACCTTGTCCATACAAAAATATCTTTTGAATAAACATTATTGCAAATAAAAAATATGTTACGGTTCCCGAACCGATTGAGATACAATGCCGCTTGTGGCACTCTATACACTTTGTACTAGAATGCCGTAAAATTAAGGCATCGTAACCGATCGTACTATGTTGCCGCTTGTGGCACTCTATAAACTGCCTACACTTTGTACTAGGATGCCGTAATCACGGCATCGTAACCGATCGTACTAGAATGCCGCTTGTGGCACTCTATCCACAGCCTATTTTTTACATTGTAGTGCTGAGTAAGTACACGAGTTATCTTATCTGAGCGTATCGTATCGGCCTATAAGAAACAAAAAAAAATTGCTAGTGCTACTGCGGCGGCGCCCCCCGTTAGGCTCCAACTAAGGTAAGACATGGATTGAGACATTTTCTTTTGTTTCAATTTACACTTTCACAGCTCTATAATTAAAACAATACAATTCATATTCTTATGAGACTTATATGATGAGTTCACCAGTAAACTTGTTAACGTATAGGCCGTTGTCATAAATAACATACATAAAAATAAATCTACTAGAGTTAGAGTGCAAAAATTAATGTCCCTTACTCCCTGTCAATCATAATTCATAATACAATGGTTTTGATTTTCGGAGGAACTGCACTGCAATATTTTAATACCAAAAAACAGTAAAACAGTAAGTAATTTTTTTTAAATAAACCAATATACAATCAGCCGATTAGCCTACCTTATCCAGGACCTTCATATGCCATTGTGCGAATTGTTCGTGAAGTGTGTCGCGTTCGTGTGGTGCTAAAGCTGGGTTTAACGCAGCAAGACGCCACAACACAACCACCTGTGAATATGAAACACAGTAAATTAAGGGCCACACGATGTAACTCTTATTACAATGGCCTAAGTCACACATTACCTCTTGCAGGCAGACATATAAGTGTGTAAATAGGCACAGTAATCTTCACAGCCGCAATGTTATTATGTGATACTTATTACAATGGCATAAGTCACACATTAGCTCACCGCATAGGGCAAGTGTGTAGATGTGTAAAGCAAGGCGGCAGTTACTTCCACTGCTGCAATGCAATGTGACACTTATTACAATGGCATAAGTCACATATTACCTCATCACATAGGGTAGGCGTCCAGGTGGTAATCTCCACAGCCGCCTTGTAATTGTGTGACACTTGTTGCAATGACTTATGCCATACAATATATAGGAATTATTTTTGTAAAACACTGTCATAATACGCATTTATATGAAATTTTAGAGGTAACTTCAGCATTTTTATCTATCGAGATACATTACCTCGTCACATAGAGATGAGCAGGCGTGTAATGCGGCGGAGTTTAGTTGTCTCCTTAATAAAAAGGCATAAGGCAAAAATTAACTTATCAAATACACGATATACCTGTAGGTGTTACCCCCGTTGCTGTTTTGCAATTTAGTAACTTATTATAATGTCGTAAGGCACACATTAAATCGTCACACAGAGAGGAGCAGGCATGTTGTACGGCGGAGTTACCACCGCTGCTGTTATGCAATTTAGTAACTTATTAGAATGACTTAAGGCACACTTTACCTCGTCACATAGGGAAGAGAAGATTGTGAAGCGGAGTTGCTAAGCTGCTGTAATATAATAATGTAACTTACTAGAATGACTTAAGGCACACTTTACCTCGTCAAATAGGGAAGAGAAGATTGTGAAGCGGAGTGGCTGAGCTGCTGTAATGTAATTATGTAACTTACTAGAATGACTTAAAGCACACTTAACCTCGTCCCATAGGGAAGAGAAGATTGTGAAGCGGAGTTGCTGAGCTGCTGTAACGTTATTATGTAACTTATTACAATGACTTAAGGCACACTTTACCTCGTCACATAGGGATGAGCAAGCGTGCTGGGCCTGTTAAAATTTTAGAGGTAACTTCAGCATTTTTATCTATCGAGATACATTACCTCGTCACATCACAGCAGGCGTGTAATGCGGCGGAGTTTAGTTGTCTCCTTAATAAAAAGGCATAAGGCAAAAATTAACTTATCAAATACACGATATACCTGTAGGTGTTACACCCGTTGCTGTTTTGCAATTTAGTAACTTATAACAATGTCGTAAGGCACACATTAAATCGTCACACAGAGAGGAGCAGGCATGTTGTACGGCGGAGTTACCACCGCTGCTGTTATGCAATTTAGTAACTTATTACAATGAATTAAGGCACACATTACCCCGCCACATAGGAAGAAGTAGGAGTGTTGCGCGGCGTAGTTGCCCCCAATGCTGTCATCTAGGGCGAGATTATGGGGGGACGGTTCCGCCGCGGCGGCGGCCCCGCCTTCTATGGTGGCTTCAGACGCGCACCACATTTGCGGCGCACGCACCTACTATTCGTGCATTACGCCTCATTGGGGATATGATTGCCCATGACTATGATATCGACATATTTGCCGACCACCTTAGACATTTACTTAAGAAAGCCCAATCATTTGTAGATAAATTTTATTAACAGTATTACTAAAATGATACCTGGATAGTGACATTTAATATTTGACCTTATTTTATATTTTATTTATTTTAATTTTGATTTTTTTGTAATTTATTGGTAATTATTGTATTGTGACATTGTATTTTGACTTTTATTTTCCTTTCTTTTATTATAATTTGACATTGTTTTATATTTCAATAATTATTTTAATTTGTAATGTGCTTGACTCTTTGTGTGATTACTGGTAGCTTTTGTATTATGTTGTGACATTGTATTTTGACTTTATGACATTCACATTTTTAACTTTTTTAATATTATTTTCCTAATATAACATGTTTACTTGTTTGATTATATTTCGGTGATAGATTCTAATTTTAAACTTGACTAGGTTTGTTTGTACATAGCTTGCTGGCGTTTTGGTCTACACTGTAAGTCAGCAAGTACACCTTTTCTTTAAATAAATAAATAATAAATGAAATAATGTAACTTACTAGAATGACTTAAGGCACACTTTACCTCGTCACATAGGGAATAGAAGATTGTGAAGCGGAAATGCTGAGCTCCTGTAATGTAAATGTAACTTACTAGAATGGCTTAAGGCACACTTTACCTCGTCACATAGGGTAGAGAAGATTGTGAAGCGGAGTTGCTGAGCTGCTGTAATGTAATTATATAACTTACTAGAATGACTTAAGGCACACTTTACCTCGTCACATAGGGAAGAGAAGATTGTGAAGCGGAGTTGCTGAGCTGCTGTAATATAATAATGTAACTTACTAGAATGACTTAAGGCACACTTTACCTCGTCAAATAGGGAAGCGAAGATTGTGAAGCGGAGTGGCTGAGCTGCTGTAATGTAATTATGCAACTTACTAGAATGACTTAAGGCACACTTTACCTCGTCACATAGGGATGAGCAAGCGTGCTGGGCGGCCGAGTTGCCTCCGCCGCCGCCATGCTTGCCGCCGCCGCCGCCGCCCCAAGCCACCAGGGCAGCTTTCGTGCTGTACCACCATACGATAATCTGGGCAATAAAGAATTTGATATAATAAATAAAAATTAATAAATTTCCTACACTCACACCAATTATCTAGCCCAAGAGAAGCTGAAACTCGTTAGATGGTTACTAGACAACGGATAAACATACCTACTTATCATCAGCCTATAAACGTCCCACTGCTGGGCACAGACCTCCCACGTGAACAATAGCACGTTGGGATATATTGATACCTACTTAAAATACATACTTATTATACATAGAAAACCCCAAGACCCGAGACAATTTAGAAAAACCATAGTTTTTAAATTGACCCGACCGGGGATCGAACCCGGGACCTCAGAAATGGCGACACCATGAAAACCGGTGTACAAACCACTCGACCAAGGAGGTCGTCAAGTCGTCATAATCATACATACATACATAATAAAATATATTCACGACTTAAGGGTTAGTCAGAGACCAGGCAATGAGGACCGCTGAAGCAGTCCACAGCCATAGTCCACGTTTCACCAAATGATAACTGCACATGTGCTCAGCGTGACAGGTGGTGAGCCTATCGCCGCTCTATGCTGTTCGATGTATGTCTTTGGTTTAGTCGCCTTTTACGACACCTTAGGTAACAGGAGGGTGGTAATATTCTATTAATGTGAACTGATTAAACTAAAATTTATACTTTCCTACAATCACATCAATTATCTAGCCCAAGAGAAGCTTCGAAGAAACTCGATAAATGGTTACTAGACAACGTATAAACATACTTAAAACACTTATTGATACTTACTGATAACATAGAAAACACCCAGACCCGAGACAATTTAGAAAAACATTAATTTCTAAATTGACCCGACCGGGGATCGAACCCGGGACCTCGAGAGATGGCGACACCATGAAAACCGGTGTACAAACCACTTGACCAAGGAGGTCGTCAAATAATACTGATAAATCTATTAATGTGAAAAAGACTGAAATAATATAAAAACATCACAGTCGAGATAATAGGCCTCTTAATAACAACCTAATTAGAAATATGTTACTTGACTTGATATGACTTCTTAGCGTCACTGTATTTTAAATGGATCGTAACCGAAATACTTCCGCATGGGGAACTGGCTCGACTCCAAGTCACTGGTTAGGCAAAGAAATATTGGGCGGATGAGAGGGTGTTGCATTCTAAGCATAGCTATCAAAATAACTAGACGGTAAATCTAGATTATTTTTTTATTTTAATGACACAGAACAGTCAAGATTCATAATAAAAAATATAAACAAAAGTTGATGATTTACGCTGCAAGCCAGCGTTATTACGTCACTGTAAAGGTTCACCTACCCTCAATCGGACCGGCACTGGACCGGCAATCCCATTCGAGCTTCCTGAGACTGGTTGATTTTTTTTTTACTTGTAAACATTTTATCCTATATTTGCAAAATTTCAATAATAAAGATATAAACAAAAGTGTCAACCGCCACATATCTCCACAAAAGAAGTAAATAAATTTAGCAGGATAGGGTGAACCCTGTATCCTGGGCTGTACCTGTAACCTGTAGGTTAAGATATAGTTAGCTCAGGATCGCAATCAGTGGAAGAAATGATCCAGCAGTGGAACAGTGAATATTATTATGGCTAATATTATTATTATTCAATGTAGCACCTAACCTGTTCGCAAGCCATGACCTCCTCCGTAATGATCTCGAGCAGCGGTATAGCGTTCCTGTCGTTGCGTCTGAACATCTCGCGGACGATAGAGAGCAAATTCCACATGCCCTCCGGCTCGCGACCCCGCAACGGCCTTAGTAAGGACGACCATTCTGCCGCGGCAGGAGGTGCGCTTGTGCTCAAGTAGTTTACGTCACTACAAAAAACAAGTCATCTGTTACCACATAAATACAATAATATACAAGTACAGACACTTCAACCTACCACAAAACGTCAAAGGAGATGTCCCATTCCCCATACATTGTCCGCCCCACAAAAAATTATTAATGTTACTTGATCAAAATTGAATTTCTGTATAGGTTCTTCATACTGTTCTAAGAATCAACAGTAGTTATTGTTGTAAATAGAGAGGTTTAACAGATAATAAATATTTAATATTAATTCCTTGTAACATTTGACATTGCCGCCCAAGTTTCATATTTTATACATAGGAAAAGCAATGGCATTAATTTCATACAGACTTAATGTAAGTTACGTAATTGTAAGTCTTCAAATAAATGCTGTCTAGTAGTGACAACTTAATTCTTTACTTGCGAACTTTACCTTTTTTCTTAACTTTTAAAGAATAAAATGTATAATGATTAGATTTTTTTATTTATTTATAAGGTTAGGCTCAAAAATCCTTGATGCCAGTGCTGGAAAATATTACAAAATGGCAGATTGGTAGATAGGAAATGACGCAAGTCTAACTTTAATTCCTTTTTAAACGTAATTTTCAACATAACTTAAAACACGGCTAAGTACGAAGTATCTTTATATATATGTTTACTATAAATTAAAATGCAATTTCTTGAAATTATGTTTATCAGGTAGCACGCTATTTTTCACTATCGAAACATGAAACGTGGGCATACCACTTACACTTTAGATTGTCGCGCTACTTTATAATTATAGAGAAAATAATATCTTACCTAAACACTATTGGGGCTGGTACACAGAACTTGACTAATATCTTATTAATATTGTTGTGCAAAGTCTTCTCGTCTAAGAACCATGACGTATACTCGTAGGCCGAAGCACCTGCGGTGGGGTCGGGTGCTCCACAGGTCGTGTTAATCTGGTTCGGCTGGGCTGAGAGTAACTCGTCCAGAATACGTTGAGCTGTAGGCAGAACTTGCCGCGGTAACTCCGATATTAAATATTGTGCGAACTTCTGCAGTTGATCTCTTCTTAGTCTTTGTAGTGATTCCGACACTGGAGCTCTGAGGCATACTTGCGTTGGCTGCGAGAATTTAGGACACATTAGTCAATAGTATATTCAAAACACATTAAAATTTGCGGGGCATGAAGACAAAGACGGCTGTCAAACAAGGTAACAATCACAAAAACTAAACTATCATTATGGTTAGTCCCTGGATGGGTGACCCAATACATTTGGATAGTTCGATAAACCCTAACTAAATCCAGATAGCGAAAATGGAATTAATCAATTGATCAATCTATCTTAATAAAGTAATTTAGGTTTTAAACTTAATTATTTACATGCATACTATTATAATAACAAAATAAACAAGTAAAATTTATAATAGTGCCTCACTCAAAATTTTCTTTCTACAACATTAACTCAATTCACCTAAGAATGATTGAAAAGCATGTACCACATTTAATTGTAACAAGATTGCAGGTTTCCTGTAGTCACTGTAATCAGTAGATGGTTACATTTTAATTATAACATGCAGCAGATGATAACTTACTAAGTGTATCCTGTATAAACATACGGAGACAATATGTGAGCACCAATGTGCTGTCGACGAGCATGTGCAGTTACATGATGATATTCTTTGTCGGTCAAAAGTCACCGCCACATTGTACTGAGCTCGGGGCACGCTGAGTGTGATAGTTGCAGAGAGATGAAAACCTAGTAAAGTAATTTTAAAAAAATGTAAGTGTTTTTATGATTAGTTAAATAGTCTTAGAAATAGTGAAGTCAATCTTGTAGGCCTTGTTCGTCTACTTCCATTGTAGCATATACATAAAACTATTTGAACTTAACTGCAGTCAAAGTTCATCCTGTACTTTATTTTGTCTGTCTAATATCTTGGTTAAAACAAAAGGGCAGCTAACAATTATTTACAATAAATATAACTTGAGTAAAAAATTTTGCTTAAGTTTAATTAAGCGTTAATAAAACGCTAAAATATTTTTAAAAACATTAATCTATAAACGCAGCTTCATCTTAACCGAATGTTCAAATATTTGTAAAAATATTTCTTTCGGATCTCAGAGGTGAAAACTTCTAAGATTTGATGAAGTAATGTTGACTAAAAACATAAGCATCAAGCACTGACAAATTTCGACGGTTGAAAGCCAGACCTCGGTAGCCAAGTGGTTAAGGCAGCTGCCCGGAATGCGGAAGGTGCGTGGTTCGATTCCCGCCTGAGGTTGTCGTCTTTTTTCAGTGTTTAAAATTTTACTTAAGTTTATTTAAGCGTTAATAAAACGTTAAAATATTTTAAAAAACATAAATCTATAAACGCAGCTTCATCTTAACTGAATGTTCAAATATTTGTAAAAATATTTCTTTCGGATCTCAGAGGTGAAAACTTCTAAGATTTGATGAAGCAATGTTGACTAAAAACAAGCATCAAGCACTGACAAATTTCGACGGTTGAAAGCCAGACCTCGGTAGCCAAGTGGTTAAGGCAGCCGCCCGGAATGCGGAAGGTGCGTGGTTCGATTCCCGCCTGAGGTTGTCGTTTATATAACTTGTCTCATAATATTATATGTAGACATAGTTAATATAACAATTTCGTTTTTTTTAAGCCAAAAAGAAATTATCTAAAAATAACATTTTATTTCTAAATAACGGGCCTCTCGCGACTTCGTCCGCGTGAACAATCTCGTGATACTACACATAACATTGTCCTGACAATTATGAACACAAGCGCTGCTGCCGCGCGACACTTTGCGTCTAATTTGAAGGCGCCCTAAGGCCTCTTCCTCACCGGATCGGTGCGTTTTCGTTTCGGTACCACCTCTGCAACGAATCTACAGACTGTTTACCGAACGCATGTAATCAAATGAGAGTTTTAGACCGAGTTGTTTCGGTACAGACTTTTTACCGAGCGCATACGCGCGCCTCTGCATAGAATATGTACAGAGCGGCCGTCCTCCCCCGTCTCACCCCCGTCAGCTCCGCCGCGCGCCTCACTTCTTCTGAAGACGTCATGTTGACGCGACTGTACAATATCGAATGAACAATACCGTACTGAAAACAACCAGAGCCTGTAAGGAAATGTTTTTCAGCAGAAAATCAGATTCGGTGCAGAGGCGGTACTGAAACGAAAACGCACCGATCCGTTGAGGAACAGGCCTTAGCAAACAACTTACCAATTTGGAGGACATCTTTGACAGCTCTATCTCTGAACAGATGTTCTCCTCTCTGAAACTCATCCGCTGATCCATTTGCCAAGCATGAATATAATCTGATATCATCTTCGCTGTCCGGAAAGCTCCAGAAGGCTATTTGAAGCTGTAGCTGTTCTGGCACAGGTGGGTAGACATGCTCAACAAGTTCAAAAGGTATGTGGCACGCTACACACTTCGCTGATAGCTCACTTAGTGTGGATACAATAGATTTGTCTGTAAAAAAATTATGATTTTAGTAACTAGCTTTTTTATATAATTACTAACATTATCTTACAGGTGAAGTATTGCAGTCTAGTCTAATTTACGCAAAAATTATATTGACACAAAGATGTAATGATGAATATCTATTTATAGTTTTTACCCATAATGAAAGAGGTCAATGTAGTGTAATTGTAATTATGTCTGTGTGCACCTGTGTCTGAATGTGTCTAAGTGTGCGTGAGTATTGATGTGTGTGTGTATCTATGATGAGTGCTTGTGTATGTTTGTTTGTGTGTATGTCTGTTTGTGTATATGTGACACTGTGTGTGTTATCATATCAAAAAATAAATTTAAAAACCAGATTTGGGTTACAAACATTATTTTTGGAGCTTCCTTTTAGATTTAGCCAGTCAAGGATCATTTGACCATCGGCGGTCCAGAAATAATAGAATTTCAATTGTGTCTGCTTTTACGATCCTCAAGGGGTTAAACATTATCTGTACCATAAGTGCAGTGTGTGCTTGTGTAGGGTAGGAAGTAATTTTATAAAGTCTGTTGATAATTTACAAACATGTTGGATACTTAAACAAGTAATACCCTCTCTTATAAAAAATCTCCTGATCCCCTTAAGTACAGTAACAAGAATTTCAAGTAACTAACAATTAAATCGAAATCAAATCAAAGCAAAATAAAATTAATTACTTACTAAAGTCTATATGAAAATATGCAAATAGGTATTTATTTAAATTTGTTCATTTGAAAACATACTTCTGTATTAATGAAACTAATTAGAATTATTCATTTTATATCTTTAATCTATGTAATGTGAGTAACCCATTATTTTCAATGAAAAAAATCAACAAATCTCTGAATGTGAATAACAATTTTATCCAATTCCTTATTTAATTGCCTTATAACTATATTTATGCCCTTATGCAAAAACATAGTGAAAGTTGTGAAAGTTCAATCTCATCTCTACTTTCCATTCACTAAAATCAATCAAAACAAACATAAAAGAAGTATCAACCAGTCTATAACAACAAAGAAAATGCCACAGTAGGTAATTGGCAGGGATTTGAAACCATTGCTATTATTATTAACTGCTCAGTCCTCTCAAAGGTAAATGACTTTACAACACCTGTTCTTTGTACCACTACATAATACTCAAACAAAGTAATTACTACCTATAGGACACGACATCACAACTTTTAATGAAAATGTGATGAAAACTAAATGAATACAGTGATAAATGAAAGAGATTATGAATATTTCGGCCAAATACAGAGTTCATTGTGCAGCAAACCAGTTGTCGATAGTTCGAAACAAAGGATCAGCTGAGCGTCGTTACCTTGAACAGTTTTTTTCGCAGAACGAGGTGTAAATGTGTTCTGAAGATTTGGTCTTCTCCATCCTCGCCAGTTATTGCACAGACTCTCCGGCTCTGAGCTCCAGCTACACAAAGAATCTTCTTCGAATCGTTCAGAATCCTCGAAGCTGAAATGGTCACCTTCCTCCCAGTCGAGGAGGGGAGACCCCACGTCGACCGGGGCAGCTTGACGAGCCCCTTTTCCATTGCTATTAGATGCCCCCGCCAGTTTAACAATTTTATTGAAAAAATTATCAATAAAATTCGCTGGGTGATTTCAGCGAATTACCACAGGGGGTATCCAGATATCCACAGTTTTATATAAGCATAACTAAACTATAACAACACAATTTATGTCACTACAGAAAATCTCTTGGGTAAAGGATGTAGGTAAGGAAACAAAATACATCACAAACTATGAAGATGAAACGAAATGTTCCAAATAAATCCCTATTGAGCACAATAACAAATATGGCCGACGACCAACGTCTAGTCGTCGTCGTAATACCATAGACTATAGTAAGCAATATTTTATGAAGACAGGGCTGCGTTCCGTCCGACTAAAAATACAACACTAAACTTTTCATTTAAACGTTAAAGTAAGTAGGTATAATACAATAACATTTTGTAATATGATGCATTACTTAATAAATTACTTCTCTAATATTAACTTCGTATTTTCTTCAAAAACTCCTTGATTGAGGTATTGACTTAGAATAATAACGCTATAGAAACCAAGTTCGCGCGCCTATTTTGAAGCACATTAATTGGAGCCAGAAATGGCACCCTACGCCGGACCGCTCCGTAGTGTTCAATGTGACAGCGCGCCGAACGTGTCTCCGAAAACAAAATAAAAATGACGGTTTGTGCAGTTAAATTGTGTCACAACACATCTGAAAAACAAAAGAAGTATAATAACATCACTTTTCACAGGTAAGCTTTCAGTATTTCATAGTATCTTGTAGTTAATTAGGTTAAAATATAAACGTACTGCAGTGTGATTCTCTAAGTTAAAGTCTCGGTAGCAGCGGCCTGCGCAGTGCTTTCTCTTTCATAATCATAGAATTGGAAAGAGACAGCAGATCACGGCCATGCGCACACGTCACGCGTGTGTGAATCGGTTTAGTGCTTCATTTTTGACAGAGCGCTTGTATGAAGACTATCTTTCTATAGCGTTATTATTCTAAGGGTATTGAGCTTGATTTGTGTTGTTGAAAAAAAAACATCGAAATTCAAGACTATTGTTATGGTGCGCTTCGCGATTGTCCTAAATTTCTAACCTAGGTATAACAAAAAAGACGCGAATATCTCGAAAATGGTGCGTTGTAGCTAAAATTTAACGAAATTTTTCCCCTCCTGTAATACCGCGCTGAAACGTGAGCGGTACACGATGACTTATAAAAAAAAAATTTAAAGTTTTTTCTTAAAAAAAAATACAAATAAATTATAAAATCAACTAAAAATTTTCTAAATATGTTTTTCACGATTTTTTAAAACCTTTTTTTGGAAATTTTTCTGTCTCTTATTGATAGCAATGTTTTTCATTAGTTTGTGAAAAAAAGTTGCACCCCCTTTGAGACACCCTACTTAACCCAAAATGCCTGGTTTGTGAAAAGATTAGAAAGGTAAGTTTCATACCATTGAGATCTATAACTATGAAGAGAGCATAAGTTTTCTATTCCTTTCTGCCTTAATCCATTACTACTTTTATTCCGTTTCGGCACATCATGTTTACCCTAAGTAAAACAAAGACAAAACATAGGATGAAAGGACCGTGTCGGTGAAACTGAGCAACGTTTTACATGGAGCCAGCGACACCTTGACCCCAAACAAATCGCTGTCATTATTTTACCTACCAAATAATTATTTATTTTTTTAGTTGAATAAGTGAATATTTTAGGTGTACATATTATTCCGCGTTGTTCAGTCAAACAAGCATTGCAGTAATAGATGTGAGTGGCAAGTGCCTGGAAAATCGTTTCTTACGTAAGTTTTGTTAGTCTGGCTTCGTGATGATTATTATCATTTTACCATGCAATATTCTATTTGTTTCTATTCAAAATGCTAATAAATGTTTGTAAATCTCTAAATTCTAGTCTTAAATATGTGTGCTTTTGGTTTAATACGGAAATTTCATAAAATTATTTCAACATAACCTGTAATCAGTCTTATCAGGTACTTGGCAAAGTTTACCCCACAAATATTAAGGTTTTAGTATGGAACGAATAGCATAAAATAAATATTCACCTGTACTTTTTACCCTTCCTATCTATTCGAGCGTTAGACTGAGCTTGGTAGAAAATAATAAATTTAGTTTTAAGGTTTTATCATATTATTTGCTAGATGTTTGATTAATACGTCAGTGGATTAAAGGTTTTGTATTATAAATCAAATCACTTCACAAGGTTGAATGAAAATGGGTGGCAAAAAATCTGATTCCAAGCTATTAATATTATAAATATTAAAAAAAATTAAAGTGTTGCCAGGCTTATCAAGAAACTGCGTATTTCGCTGAAACACCACGCAATGCCGTTGT
Organism: Scoparia ambigualis; assembly: GCA_963921215.1. NCBI lineage: Eukaryota > Metazoa > Arthropoda > Insecta > Lepidoptera > Crambidae > Scoparia > Scoparia ambigualis. Next base: position 12,228,526 of record OY992511.1, on the reverse strand, counting down.
TATTTTTAAAAAATGTCATTATGTATCTATTTATAGCGATGCGCAGAATAACTCACTGTTAAGAAAAGAGTGATTACATTTTTTATATCCAAAGATTTATATCACTCTTTTATATCTTTAACTCTTTAACTCCCTGGCTCAGATATGAACGAAATGAGCTAGGGAGTTAAAGATTAACTTAGTTGAATATGCGTACGACAAGAAAGGGAATTAGAACAACCATAGATATTTTCCACATCTCTGCTTCTCAATTTAAGTGAGTTTATTAATTTTATTTGTAATTGTTTAATTCTTTTTTTTTTGTTCATGCTAGTTGTTACGTCTGTACTTACTCTCTTTGTTCGAGAATTTATTTAGCTGGTAATTAATTATTACTTACTATTGGTGGAAAGTTAACTGATGTATGTGTAAAATGTATTTTTGTTATTCTTTAAACACACCGAATTTACAAATTCCCTACCAGCGAAATTGTGCCTTATTGCGTGAAAGATTTATTTACCTTATCAAAACTACCGTATAATATAATTATATATCCCGCACTACGCATGCGCGGGCGAAATATTCTATCTCTTTTTTACTTACAACCTAGACACATCTCTGTATCTTTCTATTCTTCGCAATGAGTTTTGACCAAAATACATCTTAGCTACATGGATATAAAGATATAATTGGAGTTAAAGGGATATACGGAGTAAATCACTCCTTGCCTGGGATACTATATCTTTTGCGTTTGTCACTCCTGAGTTACACATCGCTACTATTTAAACTAAAATGAATTGCCAAATTGTATTTATTGCCAAGTGCAAAACTCGAGAACTGATCCTTTTGTCAAATGCGTTACTGAATACGGGGTGTCCATGCGGATGAAGTGGCGGGTGGGCCGCTAGATAAATAATATAATTATTTATTATATTAATCGTCAATGGTTAGTATGTATGTTATTGAGAATATGTTGTATAATAAGTACAATGAGCCGTTTTAAATCTGTGTTTGAGATAGATGTTGACTTCAATGTACAATACTACAGGCAAAAAAGGTTGTATTAATCACGACTATTGTCTCCGAAGGGTTAGTCAGAGGACAAGCATGACGACAGCAAAAGCAGTCCTCTACCATAGTCCATTTTTCACCAAATAGCAACTGCTCATGTGCTCAAGGTGACAGGTGGTGAGCCCATCGCCGCTCTATGCTGATATAAGTATGTGCAGTCTTTAGTCCGTTAGTCGCCATTTACGACACCCAAGAGAAGAGCAAGAGAAGAGAAGGGGTAGTATTCTTTCACCGCTACGCGACACGGTTTTGTAAAAAAAGCACTTTCCTGCATTAGCCTTTGCATTGAACAGGTTATTTTATTACTGTTATTTTATTACACATTGATTTTAAATTAATGATTATTGTATTTTTTACGTGGGGATTTATTTATCCCCACGTGCTATTGTTCACGTGGGAGGCCTGTGCCCAGCAGTGGGACGTTTATAGGCTGATGATGATGATGATGTATTTTTTACTAAAAGAAGGTAACTTATTCGTCATTGTTGTTTCAACCGTGTCGCGTTGTCGCGTAGCGGTGAATGAATACTACCACCCCCCTCTCTTTCCTTTGGTGTCGTAAAAGGAGACTAACGGACTAAAGACTGCACATACTTCTAACAGCATAGAGCGGCGATGGGCTCATCACCTGTCACGCTGAGCACTTGTGCAGTTGCTATTTGGTGAAAATTGGGCTATGGCATATTACCTACTGCTTTTGCGGTGCTCATTGCCTAGTCTCTGACTAACCCTTCGAGGATAATAGTCGTGATTATGTAGGTTTAATGTTATTTGTTGGCTGCTACGATTTAGCCAGTGTCTAGTTTTTTTTGGTAGATATACAATGTGGTTTAATTTTTGTTTGTGACTCTGCTCTAAACTTAAAGGTGTTAAGCTCAGGACAAAGAAGTAGGTACTTGAAAATAAATAGGTATGGCTCATTCTTGAAAATTGGTCTGGCATGTCACACAATATTTGACTTTGACATTGACAACTTTGACAACAGCACTTGGTAGACGTTTAAAGGTGTTTCTTTTCACCTATTTTTTTGTACTTTTCGTGAAAGTCGTTGTTGTAACGGTGGAATACGCACGTCAGTTAGGACCACATTCAGCAGTTTTGTCAGAAATGTTAAAATCCAGAAAAGAAGAAAAACATAATCGGCAATTTGGAGATTGTTCTCGACTTTTGCAAAATGTATTTGTATTATTTTAATTTACAATGCCGTAGATAAAATTGATGGTGTTAAGAGTTTAAACTAAAGTTATCTTAAATATTAACTACCTCCGTTCATAATAGACTGGATGACTTAGGGTAGAGGTTATAAAATAGGTTGTAAAATTAAAAGTCATTGACCAATAATAGGTACACAAAAATGTTTTGTTGGGGTAATGCTACTCATCACGAATTGTGTATTGAAGGCCACGATACTATTGATTTGGTAAGTCAGCCTTTAAGATATTTTGATATTTAGTTTCAATATTTTTAGCCATGCCCATGCCATATTTTATTTCACAATAATTATATATGTACCTACCTACTATAATTAAATAAGGAAGGAAATTTATATTTTGCACTAAAGCGCAGTCAAGAATATTCTTGTTGGCTAAACTTTACAAATGTGAAAAACCAGTTTTGATTTGCTAAACCAAATTTTAAATATTTTTAATCAAACCCTTTTAATGTAACATCATTGATCAAACCTGTAACTTTCTACTGAAAATCCTACTTTTTACAGTTAGTCAATGAAAGCAAGTCTGTTTAGTTGAGTTTTAAAAATTCCAACTGTTCTACAAACTAATTGGAAAAGTAAGTACCTAGTTTACTTAATAATCATTGTATCCCTTAGGTTATAAAACCGACATTATCAAAATGGAGAGAATGCAATCACATGCGTGGTGTGTCAGCTGGGGAGTTTCATACACTGTACTTGACAAGTCAAGGCCATTTGTATTCCTGTGGAAGCAATGAAGTGGGACAACTCGGTAGACACACAGATTCTAAAGAAGGAAAAACTCCAGGTAAAGCTGTGTAGAACTCATTTGATATCATCATCATCATCATCATTATCTACCTGTCAGTACATGGGCTACTTGATATGCTGCCTTTTATTTCTTTTTGTAACGAAATCCCTTTGTCTCGATTGCTCCCATAAAGGAAAAACTCCAGGTAAAGCTGTGTAGAATTCATTTGATATCATTTTTATCATACATAGCCCATTTGATATGCTGCTTTTTATTTCTTTTTAATTTTTTTGTAATATTATCTCTTTTCGTAGTTGCTCGCATAAAAATTTCTCTTAATTCCCATTAAGTTACTTTTAGAACAACGCTTCGTTTTTCGTAATACCAGACACAATAGAAATTCTATTGTGTTTGACTTTGGCACATATGTCATACGTTAAACAGAAGGTTAAGGATGTATCAATAAAGAAGCATTCTAGACAAGCCTGTAAGGGGTGTTACAGGTGGTATTTGGGGGCTACCTAATGGTAGCCCCCAATTGGGCCATCCTCTTAAGTGCAAAGAACAACTATTTGTATAACCTACTTTAAAATTGTGAATATAAATACTAACTAATACCTACACTAGGTTTAATAGTGTTTGCAGTTTCAGAGTTTCTCCTATTCATTACACCTAGCACTCTCAATAAGATGGCGTAATTGGCTATTTGACAGTTTGTAACAATAAAATATGAAATATGTCGGATATGGTAATTTATAATTTAATGATAATAATTATTCAATAGTTTTTTTATTAAGATTAATTCTAAATATTTTATTTTTACAAAATAAATTTGCGATTTGTGACCAACCCGAACTCGACTGTGACCGAAACACGGGCGGCCATGATTGAGCTTCGTGTGACGTCACATTTCACAAATAAACAAAAACTATGTTTAAAAAAATATGTTTTTTTTCTATTAAATAAGGCTTTTTCGAGAAAAGAATTATAGTATGGGATATAAAATAAGCGTTTGTAATTTTTAAAATACTTTTCCTAAAACTGTCAAGTAGCTAATTGCATTGCAGTATTATGTAAATAGATTGTTACACTGTCATAATTTTATTGAGCAAAGTGTATTTAAATATAAGAAATTTTGTAACTCTCTGTGGTAGTCCAAGTTAATAAATAAATATATCTATTACCAAATATTATATACATATCCATATTTTAATGCTTCATGCCTCTGTCTTTGTCCAGTAGTAGAAGTAAACATATTTTGAATGTAACCTAGTCTTAATTGGCATTAAGTAATTTTAATTTCATGATTGTATTCATTGTCCTTTTTTATGCTATTGTTTTTTAATTTTAATTTAATTAAAAGTATTCTTTTTAAATGTAACTTTAAAATGCTTTAAGTTTTTAAACTCTTATACTTATTTTACTGGGAAATGCATGGAATGAAGATTAGACGATTTTTTTAAAATTGCAAAATGTTGTTAATCTTTATCAATGAATAAAGAAAACCTCTTTTAGCATCTGTGGAGAAATTGAAGGAGTTTAAAATATCAGCAGTAGCATGTGGCCTTCAGCACTCATTGGCTCTAAACGAATGGGGCCAGCCTTTCAGTTGGGGCTGCAACAGCATGGGCCAATTGGGGCTTGACCCCAAAAATGAGTCCAACTCACATAACGTGCCCGCCATTGTCCGAATACTTGCTACTAGAAGTATTGTACAAATTGCCTGCGGATCGTACCACTCCTTAGCATTGACAAACAGTGAGTAAAGAATCATTTGATTTAGATTTATTCATTATTATTATAAACTAGCGGCCCCTCGCAGTTTCACCCGCGTGGTTCTCGTTCCCGTGGGAATATATCGGGATAAAAAGTATCCTATGTGTTAATCTAGATTATAAACTATCTGTATGCCGAATATCATCCAAATCAATTCAGTAGTTTTTACGTGAAGAAGTAACAAACATACACACTCACAAACTTTCGCCTTTATAATATTAGTGTGATGTGATATGATAAAACAAATTTTCACTTAAACTAAAAATGCTTGGTAAGGACCAAGCATGTACAGGCGAGGAAGTTCCCAGTAGAGTACTTTTCGGCGATTTTCGCTTGTTCAGCCGGCGCGCTTCCCGGGCAGGCGTATGGCCATTGAGGTACAATAAACTAGAGAAAACACCGCGAAGCAAGTTTGTCCGCAATTAAGGTGCAGTCGCAAGGTCCACAATCGCTTGCATCACGCGCAATCACTGAGGCGTTTGCAGCCCGTGGGCTGCACCTCAGTGCGCAAAAATTTGCTTTGCGGTGTCGCCTCTAGTCTATAATACCTCCATGCGTATGGCAGTAGGTTGCCGCTCGGCTCGCACGCTCCACGTCGCGCGTAAGGGATGAATTATATTAGTCCGGGCCCGGACTTTTCACGCCCCGTGCACGGCCCGCTCTAATATAATTCATCCCTAAATCGAACGATCATTTCTGTGATTTTTGTGCACCGAACAATGACTACTAAACGGTCTTATAATCCGTATAAAAGATACTGTTGTGTTTCATCATCATCATCATCACCAGCCTGAAGACGTCCACTGCTGAACATAGGCCTCCCCCTTTGACCTCCATCCTGACCGACAACTCGCCACTCGCATCCACCGGTTGCCTGCGACTCTCACGATGTCGTCGGTCCACCTAGTGGGAGGCCTACCAACACTGCGTCTTCCAGTGCGTGGTCTCCACTCGAGAACCTTTCTTCCCCAACGGTTGTCGGTTCGTCGAGCGATGTGGCCTGCCCATTGCCACTTCAGCTTGCAAATCTTACGAGCTATGTCGGCAACTCCGGTTCTTTGGCGAATATCCTCGTTTCGGATTCTATCGCGCAAAGAAACTCCGAGCATAGCTCTCTCCATTGCTCGCTGTGTGACTCTGAGCTTTTCTAAAAGGCCAACAGTTAAGGACCCTGGTCCTGTTGTGTTTACGGGTGTCTAAATAAAAGAAAGAGCCTAGAATGAATCTGATTTATTTTAATATATTATACTTAAATTCATCCATCAGTATACCCTGCGCTCCTGACGTCAAATCGATATCAAGTCAGCGTTGCTTAACGGAATATGAACGCTCGGGTCACACGATAAGATTCAATTTCGCGTGAAAGTCGTAAGAGTAGGCAATTTTTTATACCTAAACTCCACTTTAGTTTGAGAATGAACCTTCTGTACGGTAGTACCTACTATTAGTTATTCTTTGGCGCGTGTAAGTACAGTAGTAGCGTGCGCGTTGATAGTGTGCAAGCGAATATCGCCGAAAAGTGGTCGACCGGGAACTTCCTCGACTGTACAATAATTAAGGGATTATTTTATTTAAATTATTTTGTAAACCGCGAAAAAGTGTAGTAAGTAAAAGTGCAATGTTCTACATGTTACAAGCACTGCCATGTAGTACGGCTCCTTGTCCTAACAAAAATCAATTTTACGGTCCCATTCGGAAGAAAGCATCAAACTTGGCAGGAATGTAGCTTTTATATAAAATATGTACTTCAATATCGATATAGAAACACGTCGGAAAATTATTGCGTCCTCCCTCCTCCCACCTTTTATGTCCCTAAACGTGCTTTTCTTTATTTATCATGAAAACGGTTAAAGCTACATAAAAACTGTCAAAGAACAACATTTTTTTCATTTATTTATCTACAATATTGTCTTTGGATGTATGTATGTTGATAGGAATCATGGTTTACAAAATAAGCACATGTTAATTCAATGATTTTTCAAAATTGCAAACTTATTGATTAATTATACCAGAATGGCCGGGCGACACTAGTGCCTTCCGCGTAGCTATGGCGGCGACGGGGGCGGGGGAGTGGGGCTCAGTGGGTGTGATCGTCCCAGGGCTGCCAAAAGTACGATTTAAGTTATAATCCTACGATTATTTGAAGGTTTTAATGATATACAACGATATAGGTACGATCGCTAGAGCAAAATCGTATGGAAAACATACGACCTTTTAATAATTGTTATTGGTATACATTCTTTCTCCCTTCTTAGTCGTTACAGTCTTGGCATAGTGGTCGTGGTCGTCACTTCAGCAGTAATTACAACGCGTCGCCATTCAACTCTGCTAGCCGCCTTCTTAGTGCACTGATACAAGCTGCTATCCACGGCTGCTCTATTTATTAATTTATTTATTTATACAAAAATCGTAAAAGCTAACAGATTTGATATCCAAAGCGCTAAAAAGATTAACAATTATTAAATGAAAATTAAAAATAATTACAATATGTCAAGCTAAATGATATTAAAAACTTAATATTCTAAGATGATAAAAATTTGTCAATCAATACAATCACATATCGTCAAAATTACATAAACAAAAATAAGTCAATAAATTACATGTCACAAAATGTCAAATTATAAATTAATACGAGTAGATTGTCAAAATTATTATATAAACAAAATTATTTCGAAAGAATTAACGTCAAAACATCAAATACAAAATACCTACTACAAAAATATCAATAAAAACAACTTCGTCATTAAATACACGTTTCATTTAAAATTTTCCGAAATTCATTACATAAGTGTCCCAATCTATCAGCAAATAGGTCGATTTCATCGTGCCGAGCAAGAATGTCCCCTACAGCACGCAGCGCACGATTAGTGGGGGCGTGACTACTACGCTCCGTCCGTGCAGTTGGCAGTGCCAACAGGCGCGGCCGGCGGCGAGGTGTCACCAGACCCGCAGAGTCCCACGATATATTTGTGGGAACCAAAATGCGGATTCTCTCAACCCTTTGGTGCACTATTGAAAGAAACAGTGTTATTAAAAGCGTAGCCCTTCTAAGCTTAAGAGTCTCCATGTCCACCATACTCGCGACGAATGGAGAGGGATATAAGTACGGATAATAACCATATAGTTTTTTGTACAGCCACCGAGCATATTTGCGCTGCACTTTTTCGATCATGAGGATATATTTCTCTTCATAGGGATCCCAGACCACGGAACCATACTCGAGCCTGCTCCGAACATATGCATTGTATAAAACTTTTGCAACTCCTACATTTTCAAACTGTGAGGCCGTCCTCATAACAAAACCTAACATTTTGTGTGCTACCTTACATATATTGATCATGTGCAAATGAAAGTCCAATTTAGCATCTAATACTAAGCCTAGGTCTTTAATGTCATATACTCTTTCCAAAGGAGTGTCAAATAAATAATAATTACAAATTATAGGCTTTAATTTGCGGGAAAAAGTGATCACTTTACATTTATGGGTATTGAAAGGGAGATGATTGTCTTGGCTCCATTGTGAAACGGCATCAATATCCCTCTGTAAAGCTACGATATCCGCTTCAGTCTCTATGCCCAGACTGAGCTTCAGGTCATCAGCGAACAGGTGAGACTCTGAAGAAGACACTCTTTCCGGCAGATCGTTAATAAAGATCAAGAAGAGTATTGGCCCCAATGTACTACCTTGACTTACTCCTGATCTTGTAAAAAGTTCACTGGAATCATTCCCATTTAAGCGTACATATTGACGACGATTATTTAGGTAGTGGGAGAAAAATTGAAGAAGTTTTGGCGTGAAACCAATGATTGCCAACTTTTCAAGCAGTTTATCGTTGTCTACCAGATCAAATGCCTTCTGAAAGAGAAGTACGCTGCGTCCACCTGATGACGCTTATCCATTTGAGAATGGATATAGTCTACATGCGTGACTAAGTTTGTAGAAGTGGAGCGAGCTCTCCGGAATCCGTGCTGACTAGTGTGCAATAGATGACCTATCTGGTCATTGATATACTTGCTCAAGATTGCTTCGAAGATTTTTGCAAATACCGAGAGAACTGCAATAGGTCTAAAAGACGAAACATCCATCCCTCCATCTCCTTTCGGGATAGGGGTGACTCTGGATAGTTTCCAGCTCTCAGGATATCTTGCTTGAGTAAGACACAGATTAAAGAGGTATAGCAGGGGCGTGGCTAAGGCAGACATGCAGTCTTTTGCCAGAAATACTGGAATGCCGTCAGGCCCACCAGATGATCGTGGTTTGAGGTGTTTTACAGCTTTCTTCAAGTCTGTGACATCGACAGCTACAATACAGACAGAAGATGCATTCACACAGATGTGAGCAGCTTGAGCAGCCCTATCAGGATTCAATAGAGGTGCGTCTGCATGGAACACGGAGGAAAAATATTTGGCAAATGCGTCAGCTGCGGCCTGACCCACAACCTCAGTATCTTGATACGTATATTTGTCTATACGACTCCTATCTCTTCTCTTTTCTTTCACGTACTCCCAGAATTTTGCTGGAATGTCAATGATGTTTTTTGTACTAATTTAAGGTATTGCCGATATTCGTTGTCAACTAGTTTTTTTACGAGTGCTCTGTAGTAAATAAACATTTCTTTGTTAAATTCATGACCTACTTCCTTAAACCTCTTATGATGAAAGTGTTTGTTCTTAATATTTTTTATTATTTCCGCATTATACCATCTCGGGTAGACGTATCGCTGGCTACGGGTAAAATCGTTTTTTACAGGTACAAAGTTTCGTATGCATTCGTTTAATTTTCCATATAACATCTGAAGAGCATTGTCGACGTCAGCTACTGTTAGTATATCGGACCAATCTACCTCCAGTAACGCCTCATATAAACCTTGGAAGTCAGCCTTACGCCAGTTCCAGTCGGAACTGGTTCCCGTACGAGGTGATGTGGGCTGTGATAGTACAGTCCGTAGCCCAACAGATGGAAGCTTAATCATCACCTCAAGTGCAGCAAGTGGTATTCGTCAATTTTCACTAGGGGATACACACCAATAGACACTGCCAACTGATCACGATCAAAATTGCTCAGCACAAGATCGATCATACCACCTCGACTATTCAAAACATTATTATGTTGCCGAACCGAACAAAAGTCACAAAAAAATCGAATTGGGTCTTTACATTTGCACTACAAGAATTTAAATTAAAGTGACCTAAGATTAGAACATTTATGTCAGGGTAGATTAAAATTGCATTTTCTATACATGTCAATACATTGAGATATTGGTCGTCACTATAATTAGGAGGTAAATAGACGACACAACATAAAATATTTACTTTTTTTACCGTCACAATAGCAAATATTAATTCTTTGTCATGAGTCATATTAGCAATATCCTTAACTACACGCATATTATAACAGTCTCGTACTGCAAGTAATACACCTCCCCACCCAGTGTCACCTGCTCTATCCTTTCGCAATACCTGGTATCCCGAAGAAAAGAGCTCACTCTCATACACAGAACTCGTTAGAAATGTCTCTGTCAAAGCTATTATATCAAATCGACTTTGCGTAACATTATTAATAAATACTCGTACATTAGTTTTTGAGCGTAATCCGCGCACATTTTGATAGCACAAATTTATTTCATAGGGTAAACCTGGTCCGTCCATCTCATCGGCGATCTACCGTGCACCGCGCCGAGACACATGCCCAAAGAAAGACAGTATGCAAACTAGGACAATAGAGCAGAGACGCTGCTTGATGCCGAGTTCCTGTATATAGTATAGAGACGTTCGTACGAAATTCTGTCCACGATATTTCAAGCATCTGCGTCTGCAGCACCACATCTCGAGGGCGACTATCTTCCTCCTCTCACTTTCCCTTACCGTCCATGTCTCCGAGGCATACAAGAATATGGGGAACATACTAGTGATCTGACGAGCCGGGTTTTCGTAGATTTAATTATGTTGCGGTTCCTCCATATCTTTTTGAGCCTGTCCATGGCAGACCTAGCAATCGCCATACGTCGCTTAATTTCGTCTGCGCATCCGCCGTTATTAGTAATCAGCGCTCCTGGGTAGATGTATGATTGGACCACATCACAGTTCGCAATTTGTGTAGCTTCTGGCGAGTTGTTATTCACACGGTCAACAATCATCATCTTTGTCTTTCTGCGGTTAACCCTCAGTCCAAACTCAAGGCTAACGCTTTCCATCTTGCGCAGTAGATCATCCATGTGGCGAACACTGGTGGTAAATAGGGTGGTGTCATCCGCGTATCGCAAGTTTGAGATCTTTAAACCACCGACCTCCGTCCGTCCAAACCTCCAGAATTGTGGTTGGAATAAAGAAGAAGTGTTTGTGATTTGTTTAAGTGTTTGGACTCCATTTTGGAGTACGATCAAAGAAACCTCAGCATCTGTAAAAGAGTTGACGAAGTGGTTCTGCTGCAGCTGCATTAAAGGGCGATGCCTATGTAGGAAGTCAGGGCTTCCCTGTACTGGCTTCTGTAAGTGCGAGGAAATACCTGCAATTTTAATAAAAATTTATAACTTTTACTGGACTTGACTGGTAGTTTTAATAAGTAGCTTGAATCTCGGTACATAAACCAATAAATGCCAGATTCCGTGCTGCGGTAGGCACGCTAAACCACTGGTAAAACAAAACGTCTGATGCCTCATCTCAGACCAAATAAATACTTTTTAATTGGTCTGAGTGCCTCATTAACAAAAAATTATTTTACGCTTGGCTCAAACATTCTTACATAGATACATAAATACATATATATTTACACACATATATACAAACATAGATGTCATAATCATTACCCTTCTTAAGCTTAGCTGTAGTGTAGTTGGGTAAAAAAGAGTTCCTTTTTTTTGTGGAGTCATACGCGGTGACCAGTAACTCAGGAACCAATACTTGTACCATAATGAATTAGGTGTTGCTCAATGTATAAGGTATTTAACCTCCCTAGTCTATTTTATTATAACTCTTGTCATTTTCCTATAAATAATGCAAGAAAGAAAAAGAAACACATTTTTTAATTTTATAATATGTTAATGGCAGTATTTTAAAGGTTATCAATCCCATCACTATACATTTAGTATCGTTTTGTAGGTAATTTATCAACGATGATTTGGTTCTAAAGAAGTAAACTTCTCAGTCCTACCGTTTTTGTAGAAAATGAAGAAAACCAGAATAAAGGAGATAAAAAGGGGGGGGGGGGGGGTGATGAAATGATTGCTCTTTCTCAGCGTGTTTCCATATCGAAATTGAAGCACATTATATGAAAGCTACATTCGTGCCAAGTTTCATCCTTTCTTCCGGATGGGACCGCATTTCGAGTTAGGGAACCGGACTAATGCTCTAATTACTATTTTCATACCTTTTCTCCATTATACTTGTGTATGTGTGATCATAATGCACAATGTTGCCAGACCCTCTCCTAAGTTACCGAAATAGAATTAATATAATAGTTTATATAATAAATAATAACCCATGGGTTATTAATCTTATTACTATTATTTATTAATATTATTATCATTCATATTCAGGAAATCTTATAATTTAAATCTTATGTATAGTCTATATTATAGATGGGGACCTTTATGCGTGGGGAGCGAACAGTTTCGGCCAGTGTGGGCTGGGCACCATGTCTAACAAGGAAACTGTTCCCCAACACATCACGTCGCTTTTTGGGGTGCCTATATCGTTGATAGCGTGTGGCAGTAACCACACATTTGTTCTATCAAAGTGAGTATTATTAATTGGTGTATATATTAATAAATAACTAATGATAAAGCCATGTGGTATTGCGGGTAACTTAAAGATATAGGTACTTCCAACCCCTCTTGGGTTTTCTTTCCATTGGGTGTCGTAAAATACGCTAAGGGACTAAAGACTGCACATACATCCAACAGCGTAGAGCGGCGACGGGGCTCACCACCTATCACGCTAAGCACATGTGCAGTTGTAATTTGGTGAAATGAGGACTATGGCAGTCTCCTCTGATTAAGGGGGTGCCGCTCGATCGTAAAAACTTAGTAACGCAAAAAATAAGTTAAGAGACTTCAAAGCAAAATCAATGATATTAATATTTATAATTTGAACAATTCTGCTTTAAAGTTTCAGACCTAGTATTTTAATTAGAGAAACGTTTTTATTCTGCGAAAAAACAATCACGCACTTGTGTTAAATATTAAACTTTACTTTTTAAAGAAGGGGGTGCCCTGCGGAATATCAATACAATTATTTTCATGTAAAAATTATTGTTTCATTCGGAAAATTAAGAGAGTTGTCGAAAAAATATGTTTTTAGCAGTCATTAGATTTATGTATTGTTTGTTATTGCTTAAAGAATTTGTTTCAAATTTCAACAAGGCCATGATCTTGTGCAATGATTAGGCTAACTTTAATTTATTTTAATGTATTTAACTAATTCAGCGCATAGTACAAGTGACTTAAAAATACGTAACTTTTCACAATTTCGTGCAGGACCCTCTTAACCCTTTTGGGGATGTAGTCGCGCATTTATGTATACATGTAATAATGAAAATGAATTTACTACATCAGCTACTAACAACATTTTTGTTTAATAAATTGACTTATTTACTGATACGATAAGTAATGTTTCTTTTTAAAACTTTGGTGGGTATTTCCCTCTTTCAATAATTACATAGCATAAATATGATAAAACATAAACAACTAAGTGATCTTTAAAAAACGAGCGTATTCCTTCCTTAAAGACCGGCAACGCGTCTGCGATTCCTCTGGGTTTGCGGGTGTCCATGGGCGGCGGTGATTACTTTCCATCAGGTGACCCGCTTGCTCGTTTGCCTCCTTCTGCTATAAAAACAACAAACAAATGGTTGAATTACACATAATGTATTTTATAATATTTCTTGTGGGGCTAATGTCCTTGAACTCTATGGGAATATAACTTAGATAGCTAATCAGTAAACTAACCACATGTGTTTGATAAGACTAAATGAAATAGTTCCCTGCTTTAAAACAGCAGGCATTTTATAATACTTGTTTGTAACAATTTAACAGGTCAGGTGCTGTGTTTGGATGGGGCAAAAATACACATGGACAGTTGGGATTACAGCACAAAGACAATAGGTGCTACCCATCACACCTTAAATCCCTGAGAGATGTCAAAGTACGTGTTTTTTGATTATGAAATTAGGTAATAAGCTGTGTGGCTCATTTAAACAATACTACCAACCCGCCTCTTTTCTTGGGTGTCATAAAAGGGGACTAACGGACTAAAGACTACAGATACACCTAACAGCATAGAGTGGCGATGTGCTCACCACTCATCACGCTGAGCACGTGTGCAGTTGGTATTTGGTGAAACGTGGACACTGGCAGTGCACCGCTTTTGCAGTCCTGCTTGCCTAGTCTCTGACTAACCTTTTGGGGATAATTGTTGTGAATCTACATAATTGGCTACTTGACAGTTTTCAGAAAAGTATTTTAAAAATTACAAACGCTTATTTTATACCCCGTACAATAATTTTTTTCTCGAAAAAGCTTTATTTAATAGAAAATAAATATGTTTTTTCACTCATTTCAAATTTCGCGCGAAAACGGTTGGTCACGTGACAATTAGCCCTGTGACGTCACACTTCATTATACAAACAAGTTTTATCTTGAAACTTGACATATCGTTTTTGTTTATTTTGTGAAATGTGACGTCACACGAAGCTCAATCATGGCCGCCCGTGTTTCGGGTATTGTAATCCGCAGATAAAAAATCGCAAATTTATTTTGTAAAAATAAAATACTTACAAATTATCTTAATAAAAAAACTATAGGATAATTATTGTTAAATTATAAACTACCATATCCGACATATTTCATATTTTATTGTTACAACTGTCAAATAGCCAATTTGTATGTATGTCTCACCATGACCATATCCCCATGTGCTATTCTGTATGTGAGAAGGTGAGCCCAGCTATGTGACATTTAATATTGTGAAATTTGTCATAACGCGAAGAATTCCTGTAAGTATATGAAATTGTAACACTAAATCAATCCTCAAATTCCTAATAACTTTTTACTGGTAACTGTTCTTGTAACGATATTGCCGTCCATCAAAAATTGTTGACGCGTCCTTTTTTATATATTTAGTTTACAAACGGCCCGCTCGCGACTTCGTCCTCGTGAACACCCTGTGTGCCGTGGCAAATTTCCGAAAAAAAATCTTTCACATAAACCTGGTCCTGACAATTACGAACACAAACAAACATCCTACAAAATGAAGGGAAGCGGGCAAACATCGTTATTCTTGGTGATCAGCAAGTACGAGGTTTAGCAGCGCGACTAAACAGATCACGTACTGGGAAGTGGAACGACAACTACAAAATCTGCGGGCTGGTGAAACCTTCTGCGTCATCAACAGACTTATTTAGTAATTTGACTAGCATATCGAACCAAATTAGTAAAGATGACATACTAGTCTTATCAGCTGGTAATAACGACGAAAATCCATATACTCTTTACTCCAATTTGTGCAATGTATAACCCGTTTTTAGATGTAAAAATTTTGAATTCAGATTTATTATTCTTGGCAAATAATTATACAAATTGTGATTTTATTGACTTAGAACACTTAAAGAACAGTTATCATTATTATAATTACTGACGACTTAACCTAATGACATTTAAATTAAATATAGAAATTAATTACATTAAATATGAACATGACTTTATTAAAAATGGCCTTAAAAATGAAATTTTAGACAAAAGCACTGGCTCTAAACATTTGTTATTTCGAGCCTTATTTAACTAATCAACGGGATTGTAAGGCTAGTTCCATTTGTAAACCTCTTCAAAGTGGATTAATAATACTCCATCAAAATATAGCAGGCCTTTGTAATAAACTGGATCCATTAGAAATAGCACTACAGGACTTATCTGAC